>JAIXHY010000012.1:1854498-1943830 GCA_020449905.1 Globodera pallida
AAAATGTTTTTTTAAAGAAGAAATACGGCAGAAGATATAAATATATTTCAAATAAACTTACGACATTCATTTGAAATAATGTATTTAAAATCTAGTTAAAAATCAAACTTTTTATTTAAATCATTTAAAATTAAGGAGTTCGTCTTTGGTGAAATGTTTTAATCTTTCATTATTTTATAAACATTTTAATTTTTGGTTAAATTACATTTTTTGTTTTGATGCTGTACATTTTATTTTCGTGTCTAACCTTCTTCACTTCTCAGAGTACCGAATATAATAAAAAATTATTTTAAATATTTTGCATTGAACTTTGTGCTTTTTTCTTATTCAGAGAAATTTCGCAAAAGTGGCATTGTTATTTTAGCAATATGTTTGAAATATAATTTATCGAATTGCTAAATATTTAATTTAAAATATTTATTTTAAAAATATTACGCTTGTGGGTGGAATGGTTTCCGTTGGTAACTTTGCAAGCATTATTATTCATTTTTAGTTAATCTAAAAAAGCTTAGAAATTTTTGTTTTGGCCCATGTTTTTGAATTAATTAGTTTTTGATGTTATGTTTTTGTTAATTAACCCATATGTAGGTATCAAGAAAAAAAAATACTGATCATTAATTTGAATTTAATTAAGTTACTATCATAAAAACCACATTAAATTACTTATTTAATTGCAATTATGCCAAATTTAGTGAGAATTTTTTACAAAAATACATACGCAATAGTTATTGAAAATTCAAAATTTTTCTTCATGACATCACTCTTAACTGTTGTCCTATCCGATGGCTCCCTTATGGGCCAAGAACTCCATCAAGGCCTGGAAATTATTTATTAAATTTTTTTTTTTTTAAATTGTGCATTTTTGCCTCAATTTCCATATTAATGCTGGCGGTTGCCTTCCGAATGCGTTGTGCAATTTCATTGGTTTCCCCGTCATCAAAGGAACGACCGCAAAAGCTTGCTACCATTGCCTGCGCATGCGCCTCTTCACTAAAACATTATATTTGTATTACACATAAAAAGAATAAAATAATGAAATAAAAATTAAATATTAAAGTTAACATTTATTTCATTTATGCAAAGATTCCTCCCCCCCCCCCCAAATTGGCATTTTTACACTTCGTTTTCATTGCTAGTGAGTTAATGCGCTATTTTTGGTCCTTCATCTTGTTTTATATATAGCGAAATTAATTAAATAAAAAGTTAAAATATATTAAGTTAACATTTCATTTAATTGGATCCCTCGCCACCCTCCCCCCCCCCAAATTGGCATTTTTACATTTATAATCAATTTAGGCGTTTGATTTTGTGCTAGTGAGTTAATGCGCTATTTTTGGCCCTCCATCTTGTTTTGTATAAGAAAATGTTTTTTTTAAAGTTCGTGAACGGTGTTGAGAAATTTAAAAATTGAGCTCTGCGTTGAAAGCTTGCCCGACCTTGCCACTGAAACGGAACTGCCGTTTTTGGCACCCTTCCCCCCTCCGCCTTCGGTTGAGGTGCCGCCGCGCATCAGCAATTTGTCTCGTAATTCTAAAATAAGAATAAATTTTGCTATTTTAAACTATTTAAATTTTTAATTTATTTGCCTCAGGGCATCAAAGCACTTTTTGACCCTTCTTAAAAACCCAAAACATACAAATTTTAATTGTCTTTTACCGTGCATGTCGATGAATGACCTCCGCTTACTGGGAGTTGTGCGAATTTTGTGTGGTGTAGCGGTGAGGTCTAACTGCTTGAGTGCGTCGTTCAGCTCATTGCATTTTCCACGAATTTCGGTGTCTGAATTTGTAATTTTTTAGCAAAAACTAAAAACGAATATATGTATTATAAATTTAATAAATTATAAAATGCTGCTCTAAAAAATGACTTCTTTTTTATCACATTTTTTTCGTCACTATTTTTGCATTTTTGGTGTCTATATTTTGAAGATTTTAAGGTATATGTTTGGCAATATTTTTTCCGTGTCTTACTTCGCTTATTAAAAAATAAAATCCCAATTCTTACAATGAAGAATGGTATTTTTAACGATCTCGTGAATTTCAGCAACCCAAAACTTCATTGACAGGCCAAGGGCTCGCCTTAAAATATTTAAAAAAATTATTAGAACAAAAATTTGTCACTGACCTGCATTCGTTGATGAACGCTTGAGACTGCGCGACCGCTCTGTCGAGGTTGTGGCTGCCCCAGAGCTAAAAAAAAGAAAAATTGTGTTAAAATGCAAGTTGAAAACCTGTAAATATTCGCCCTTATGCTCAGGATGTGGTGCCCAATCCATGACAGCACTCCAATCCTTAGAAATAAAGATTAAATTTAATTGTTGAGTGAAATATTTTTCAAAATCAACGATAAACAAAGCTATTCACTGATTTATAAAAATACCGTATTTCTCTAATAAAGCCCCCTTCCCCGCTAAAAGAGCCCGCTTTTTTGAAGGGTCTATTAGAGGGAATACGGTACCTATCTAACTAAAAAATAGGTTAATCAAGACCGGTTAAAAATAGGCCCACCCGTTATCGGTTCCGGTTAACTAATTAAAAATAGATATATTTATTTTCTCCGACGCTTATGTGATTTTCTAATTGTATGCTTATTAATTTTATGATATTTTTAAAAATGTTTATGGATTTTGGAATTGATTCTGTCCTGGATTCAGAGTGGATCTATAAAGACTATACTTGATTTTTTATTTATTCATTTAAATTGATTTTTCAATTTAGAAAGACCTTCATCAGCAATGGTTCAACTTTGATCCCGGACTGGAGCATGGACAGGATGCCTTGTTTGGTGTATAGGTCACCGCGGTTCAAATGCGGATACCTTTTAGATACAATTACAATTTAGTATAACAATAATTTTATAATTAGGTATTATCTATCGTTTTGGCAAAATTTTAAAAATTATTTTCTATTTTTATGCATTTTAAAAGCTCACAAAAATTTGACGGTCATACGCACATCCACCTTGCTCAACTCCTTGCGCACCTTTGACAGAAGTAAGCCGAGCAGTTTAGCGCATGCTTAACCAACTTCTTTTTTTTGCCAATCGATATGCTTTAGTTGACCCCCCAAACCCGGAACACCAAACTTGCTACCGCCAACTCGCTACTGTGACCCAACTCGCTTTTTCTTTTCAAAAATCAATTTTAGCTTCAAAAAGCATGAATTCGATCATTACTTTCTTTTGGTTGTAATTTGGTGTTTTTAAATGATTTTATAATTTTTGGAAAATTTCAATTTTAGAAAAAATGTTTGTATTCCGGTCTGGGGTTCGACATTCGCAAAATCCGAGCTCAGATTTGCGTTCTACGCATATTTTTACCCTAGAAACATGGATTTAAAATTTAAAAGTCCAACCGTGCCCGACCAATGAACGACTCCCTCCCCACCCCCCCCCTCCCGGGTACCCCCCACCCTCAATATGTGCCTGGTGTAGCGAGTTGTTGGCAGGTAACGAGAATCAATCAATATATTTGAATCATTTTTCGGTAGTGCGAAACTTGCGGCCCAAAACTTGCGGCCCTAAGTAAAGCAAAAAAATAAATCAATGCCAACATACAATTTTCATTTAACTTTTAACAATTTCATTAATTCCTTAGATCTTGATCTATCAATGAACACACAAATGGAAGGCTAATTTTTTGTTTGTCCTGATTCCCTACCGTTAAACCCTTACTTTAAAGGTTTCATTGGAATGTAAATCCGAACGACGATCGCTAATAACGCATTTGCGCGCGGTACAATACCGACTCGCTGGCGAAAATTTTGATCAGTGGGCTTTAATTAGGGCCGCATGCCGCAAGTTTTGGGGCCGCAAAATTCGGGCCGCAAGTTTCGGGGCCGCAAGTTTCGGCTATCCCATTTTTTCATGTTCACCAAACTAAAATTGGCGCTTTTGGCATATTATTCTCAATTACCTTTATTACATTTGCACTCGTCCACCACCTCACACTTTGGATCGCAATCTTGATGAAAGCATGGGCTTTTTGATACAAAGATCACAATTTCGTACAGATCAACCTCAACAGTGATTTGCAATGAATGATTTAATTTTAATAACATTTAAAAAATTCTTATAAATATAATTAGTAACATGTATTGATAATCGAAATCATGGAATTTTATTATGTTTTAATCTAAATTTTGCAAAGATTAGGTAAAATATTTTAATTTAAAATGAATTAGAAAATAATTAGTCCTAATTATTAATCAATAATGAGCTCACTTTATATTTGGAAATCAGGTCGTAGATCGCAGCGACTAATTGCTCCTCCACATGTGGCTCATTTTTTGAGTCGTGGAAAAAATCGCCACGATAAATGTAACCATCGCCGATCAGCGTCACAATCAAGCCACTTTTGTATGGAATAAATAATATATCAATTTTAAGAAAAATTTGCAAATTTGATTTAAAAAAAAGCCGGAATTCAACAATTTTCAATATCAATGAACAAGTCTCAATCAATATCTCGACATAGGTAAGATAAAAGAGTAATTTTAACAAAAAAGGGCAGTGCCATCAAAACTTTTCAAATCGATGGCTTATAAATTGGCATTTCTTGTCAAAAAATGACAATTAGACTAAACATAGAGATTTTTTTAGTAAAAATAATTTTAATTTGTGAATAGAGCAAAAAATGATTAGGTATGTAACCGCACATTTTTATTAATTTAAAAAAAATGAATATATAAGTGAATAAAAATGTTTATTAAATGTTGAGTTTTTTGTAGAAGATGCCGACCTGCTTTCGTGTTTGTGTTCCAGGAAGCAGTTTTGAACATGTTTAGGCACATGAAATTTTGATGCCCCATTGGCACAGTCTCCGCCACACTTGCAACTGTACAAGAAGAATGCAATACAGTACAGAGATACAGTAATGTGCGTACTACATTACGGTAGCAGGGATGGAATTCAAATGTAAAAGAAAACGAATTTTTAAACAAAATGTGAGATGCCCAAAAAGCCTAAAGCTCAGTCGTAATCTGAAAGCATTAACCTTGGGTGATAGATGCACCCCACCTACCTGCTTGAACAAAACTCATACACTCCTCGGCATTGGCACTCCTTTTTGCCACACTGTTTCTTGCCCTTGGCACATTGGCACCTGGATTTTTGATTTAAAAACCCGTATTCTTTTTTTTGAATTTATTTAGAAACTGCGTTTTACGAACCTTTTGACTTGAAATTCTCTCATATTTTGTTGATTTTTAATTTTTTTTTAAATGTGGATAAACCTAATCCAATTTTTTTTAATTCATTAAAAAAAGCATGTGTTACGGATAAGAAAGAGAGAGAGAGCGAATGATCGGTCTTTGATCAGCCAACCCCGACAACGCAATTTTCCCCTCACCCTCTCTTCTCCCTTTCTTCTCTAACGGTCTGTCTCAAACCCTTCCCATTATGTTTCGTGCTCCTCCCCCAAACAGTTGTTGTGGGACAAATCCCTCCCCATCGTTCGTTTATAAGATTGGGTCTTTTTGTGATCGGAGTTCAGTCAGTCATTCAGTCAGTCCGTCCGTTCATTAACTTTTAATTGGTGAAACAATAAAGTCGGCCAAAGTTCTGCATTAGGCCAATTTAAATAAAGGGAGGACCGCCGCCTCCTCCGGAGGCTGAAAAGCTCTCCGGGGGATGGCCCAACGGTCCAATCGCCTCATCCCTATTATGGTCCAGCTGGACGGATTGAACCCCCCCAAAATCCCCCCCCCCCCAAAAATTCCCCCCCCCCCCAAAAAATTTCCCCCTCCCCCAAAGAAATTTTTCCCTCCCTAACTTCGTTCACATTTTTCCATCCCTAATTTTGCCTTTTTGCGCACCTCCATTTCACCATTTTTTCACATTTCATCGCTTGATCCGATTTGGCCAAAACTCACATTTCACCACTTTACGGTCTCGTCCGAGCCCCCACCCCATCAAAAAGTGTTCGTCGTCTCCTCCTTTTTTTCTCTCTTTCCCCATTGTCTCTCCTCACTCCTCAGTGTCCCTAATTGCCCCGAACCAAAGACAGCCGATTGCTGCCAACCCCAATTGTCATTCCCCCTCTCTGCTCCCCCACCCTTCCACGGCCGGGCCCCATACCCGTGGATTGGGCCATCACAGCGCTAATTAATGACTCGGGGGGATAAGCACCGAGGGAGGCAACATCATTGGCCGGCCAAACCTATTTTAGTCCCGGGACATAAAATCAAAAAACATTTCCTCACACCCCCTCCCACCCTTTCCACCGCCGGCGCCCATTCGGTGGAATTGGGAAATGTCAAATTAATTAATTGGCTTGGGAGAAAAGGGTCGGGAACCAAAACCAAAGGCCAAAATACATAAAGGGAAACAAATCGGGAACGGGCAAAAAGGGAAACAGGGAGATCAAAGGTTTAGAAGACGAGAAATCAGAGGATCGGAAGACCAATGGATCAAAGCTCTACGAAGTGAGACGAAACGAGAGAGAAGACGGAAGAAAGCTCTACGAAGACGGAAGAAAGCTCTACGAAGACGGAAGAAAGCTCTACGAAGACGGAAGAAAGCTCTACGAAGACGGAAGAAAGCTCTACGAAGACGGAAGAAAGCTCTACGAAGACGGAAGAAAGCTCTACGAAGACGGAAGAAAGCTCTACGAAGACGGAAAAAGTTCTACGAAGTCGGACGAACGAGAGAGAAGACGGAAGAAAAGCTCTACGAAGTGGGACGAACGAGAGAGAAGACGGAAGAAAAGCTCTACGAAGTGGGACGAACGAGAGAGAAGACGGAAGAAAGCTCTACGAAGTCGGACGAACGAGAGAGAAGACGGAAGAAAAGCTCTACGAAGTGGGACGAACGAGAGAGAAGACGGAAGATCGGACGAAACAAGAGAGAAGACGGAAGATCGGACAAAATCCGAGGGAAGATTAAGTACGGAGAGGCGCAACAACCCGGAGGAAGAAGGGGACGGACGCCCTTTATCCTCCGCCGCCCATCGCCAATCGGATCACCACTTTCATTCTTTTACATTCACTCAACGAACGATTTCATTCTTTTACATTCACTCAACGAACGACAACCGACCGGCCCAATTTTATTCGACAACATTTCTATTTTTTAATTCGACTTACTTTTATTTCATTTATCCAATTTCACCTCCGACAGCTCAACGACAACACATACACCTTTTATTTCATTGTACACCAACCACCTAACCCAACTACGCCGTCAATTATTCCCGACCTAAACAACGAATTCGCCTCTGTTATTTCCTTTTAATATTCCCACCAACCACAACGACAAAAGTGACCAAAATTGCGTCCACTGAAGAAGCGTCGGACCAAGAGGGGCTGGGCAATTTTCGGACCGAGAGAGAACGTCGAATTTTTGAGCGAGCACAGAAGGAATTGCGGAAGATGGACATCGACCAGCTGCGCGGACGCATTGCGGCTTTGGAACGGGAATTACAGACGACCACCAGTTCCAGAGGATTGCCATTCCCCACTCTCTACGACGGAAGCGAAGATTTTCAACAGTATTTGAAGAACTTCAACACCCTGGCCACAGCCCACAGTTGGACCCCTGCGAGGTGCACGCAAATTCTACTGATTTACCTCCGAGGGTCCGCCAAAGCGGTCTACGAGGGATTGTGCGATGCGGAAAGGACGAACTGGAAGAGTCTGGTGGACGCATTGGCAGACAAGCTGAAGAGGATGTCCTCGAGCTTAACGGCAAGGCAAAAACTGGCGCAGAGGAAGTAAAGACCGGGCGAGACTCTGGAAGAATTTGCACAAGCTGTCAGCGAGCTGGTGGCCCGAGCATACCCGGACCATTCTCTGAAGATGAATTTTGCCGGACTAAATCTGGGAGCCCACGAAAATGATGTCAGACTGAAAACGAAAAGATGCTATTGCTGTTCCGCTCGGGCGTCGCGCGCGATTTTTTTAGAGCCAACATGTTGCCCCAACTAAAGGAGAAAGCGCTTTACATGGAGGAACCGCGGACGTTGGAAGAAGCACTGACGCAGGCGAAGCGAGTTGAACAAATCCAGAAAAGTTTGATCGTAGACCTTTGGAAGCAAGCCCAAGGGACCAAAGCCGAAAGTGCACTAGCGGAAGTGAACGTTGTCCGCACGGAACTGAATGAACTTCGCAAACGGCAGAGAAGATGGGATGACCAGAGGCGACCGGAGCATGAGTGGGACGAGGATGGCGAGCGTAACTGGGAGGAGGATTGCCACCATAACGGGGAGGAGGATTGCCACCATAACGGGGAGGAGGATTGCCACCATAACGGGGAGGAGGATTGCGAGCGTAACTGGGAGGAGGATTGCCACCATAACGGGGAGTAGGATTGCGAGCGTAACTGGGAGGAGGATTGCCACCATAACGGGGAGGAGGATTGCGAGCGTAACTGGGAGGAGGATTGCTACCATGACGGGGACGAGGATGGCGAGCGTAACTGGGAGGTTGCCACCATAACGGGGAGGAGGATTGCCACCATAACGGGGAGGAGGATTGCGAGCGTAACTGGGAGGAGGATTGCCACCATAACGGGGAGTAGGATTGCGAGCGTAACTGGGAGGAGGATTGCCACCATAACGGGGAGGAGGATTGCGAGCGTAACTGGGAGGAGGATTGCTACCATGACGGGGAGGAGGATTGCGAGCGTAACTGGGAGGAAGATTGCCAGCGCGACTGGGAGGAGGATCGCTACCATGACGGGGAGGAGGATTGCGAGCGCGACGGGGAGGAGTATTGCCAGTACGATTGGGACGAGAATTGCCACCATGACGGAGACGAGGATTGAACTTGGGTTGAGATATGTTCAAAGGAA
The DNA here is from genome assembly GCA_020449905.1 of Globodera pallida. Lineage (NCBI taxonomy): Eukaryota > Metazoa > Nematoda > Chromadorea > Rhabditida > Heteroderidae > Globodera > Globodera pallida. The sequence continues at coordinate 1,863,286 of JAIXHY010000012.1, forward strand.
TGCCGAAGCAAATTTCAAATTCAAAAATAAAATAAAATAAAACACAAAAACAAATTTGGTTCGGCATTACCCAAACGATAAATGATCAGGCATTTCTGTTGCATTCTCCCCATTCTCCCTTTGTATTTCCTCTTCTCTTTTTTTCTCACACCTACAACCCGACAACAAGCACAAGAACAACAAAAACTCGATTCGGCAACGTAACAACAATTCTGGATGACAAGACGACAAAAGGTCCGACGAACAAGCGAAGTCTAAAATTCGGATGATCGACTGCGCAAAAATGAGATATCCATCGCCTTTATTCATTTTTGGATTTCATCCCACACCAAACAAATTCGCCGCGGGGCGGCTTTAAAGGAGCAGGGGAGTGTTACGGATAAGAAAGAGAGAGAGAGCGAATGATCGGTCTTTGATCAGCCAACCCCGACAACGCAATTTTCCCCTCACCCTCTCTTCTCCCTTTCTTCTCTAACGGTCTGTCTCAAACCCTTCCCATTATGTTTCGTGCTCCTCCCCCAAACAGTTGTTGTGGGACAAATCCCTCCCCATCGTTCGTTTATAAGATTGGGTCTTTTTGTGATCGGAGTTCAGTCAGTCATTCAGTCAGTCCGTCCGTTCATTAACTTTTAATTGGTGAAACAATAAAGTCGGCCAAAGTTCTGCATTAGGCCAATTTAAATAAAGGGAGGACCGCCGCCTCCTCCGGAGGCTGAAAAGCTCTCCGGGGGATGGCCCAACGGTCCAATCGCCTCATCCCTATTAGCATGTTTATCAAGTTGGAAGCAGACTGGATTTTTTTCTGGATTGGTCTATAAAGTCTGTTTTTAATCCAAATTCTTTCAGAATGCCGTAGCATTTTGATCATAAAAACCCACCCTTGTGCCGGTTTGTTCACTTTTACCGCCCTCTTCGGGGGCTCCTTGTTCTTGCAGATTTGTTTGCATGCGCATAACTGAAACATGTCTTTTTTATTCAACTACACGTTGAAGTACTGCTTGCTGGCCTTGGAGCATGACTCTTTTATCCGCAGACAGTCGCAGCACGACTTTGTGCACACATTTTTAGCCGGCTTTGCCGGATCCGCCTCGCAAGAGCACTTGCAAATTGCCTGGTTCAGACAGTCTCCGCGATACCTTCAAAATTTTTTTATTAATTTTATTCAGTGCACGTGTCGGCGTATTATTTGAATACATATTAGGATTATTCGAATAATCCTCGTTTTATTTGAAAAATTCAAATAATATAGTGAATTAGTATTATTTGAATACCTTAACAAAATTGAATTTTAGTAAAATTCGAATTTACTAGTAAAATTTGAAAATTTCTCTTTTTCAAAAGAAAATATAGAAACAATAAAAAAAAGGAAGTTTCAAATTTTACACGTACTTTACTGAGTTTAAAAAGAATTTTTGGTGTTACTTGAAAAAAAAGAACCCGTTTTTGAAAAATGCAAAACCATAGGAGGGAATCAATATATTATTAATTTGATTATTTAATATTTATTATAAAAATTTTATTATCTTAGAGATTATTGGCTCTCAAATATCTATAAAAGCCGTTTATTTGAATATTTTCAAATAATACTAGGATTATTCGATCTTATTTTCAAATATTACGTCGAGACGCGCATAAAAAAATGTTTCATATTTGAAGTCTATTAAAAGGTGGATAAAATATATTTTTTAATAAAATTAATTATTCGTATGACACTTTTTAATTTAGATATTCGTATCTTTTGTATTTATTAATTTTTTATTATATTAATTAAAAGTTCCGGCTTAAGCTTATAAACTTCTTAAATTTCAATATTTTTATGCCTTTCTAATTAAGACTTAATGCTTATAAATTATGTAAAATAAAACTACCTAGCCGATTCACAGTGTTCATCGCACATACGTCGTGTTGCAAAACATGGACAACTGTCTGTGCTGCAACGATTTTGCTGCAAATAAAATAAATAAATAAATTTGACGTATTTTATTAATTTTTTTTTTTTGGCGATTTGTTCGCTCAGAAAATTGATCAACCGTTGCATGGCATTCACAGCAAAATGGCATTGCAGGGATTGCCGCACTAATCTGTGCCGTTGCAGCTGCCACTTAAATTTTGAGTTTTCTCAAAAATTGACATTTTCAGAGACGCAATTAAAATTTGACCTTATTGGCGGATTTTAAGGTGCTAAAAACTAGATTTTAGGTGCCTAAATAAAAAAAATCAAATAGATGCTAAGCCGATATCGATTTTTAGAAATCATTTTTGATACAAAAAAAATTTCATTTTAGCTGTGCAAAAATTGTAACGGTCAATTTTTAAGGATGCCTTTTTCATTTTTATTTAATTTTTTTATGAAATTGCCTAAATTGGTTACAGCATAAACCCTGTAAAAAAATTCCCAGATAAATTAGCCCTCTAACAATTTTGGATCATAAATTAACTGTAGAAATAATGTCTTTCTTGCGATGATTGTTTCTACTTGAATTTGTTTGGTGATGTCCAATAGTGCCTGCTCCTGTGCCGGACGGTGAAGACATTGGCAAAATGTTGTTGTACTGGTCGATGAGATGGTGATGAACAGTTGCTGGAGGAGAGGGGACGAGGATGAGCGAGGAGGACAGCTGGTGGGTACGGTTGGAGAGACGCGCGGAAACGTCGAGAGTGCTGCTTAAATATGGACAAAATGACGTTTTAAAAATAAGTTTTATATTTTTCATCAAATTTTGTGCTTTTTGAAGTTTTTAAGCCCCAAAATTAGTTTTTGAAAAATTTTGAATTTTCCAAAAATTGTTCAATCGGGTACCAAGTTCGTAATCTGTCGAAATGGAGGTCAGCTTTGGGATCTACGCCCCCTAATACCCATTGAAACACTTTTTTCTCGACTTTTAATAATCAATGACGTATTGTCCACTGGACGCATTGTCCGGGCGCTTTTTCAGCATATAGTATGTTGAAACATATCTCGAGGTTTTTCTTGTTCGATATTTTCAAAAAATATTTTATTTTTGATATTTTTACATTTTTCCCAATACTTGTGTAAATAATTAGCTGGGTCGTGCGAGGGAAAAACTGATGAAGATAGACAAAATTTAGAAAATTTTTAGCATAATTGCCAAGTTCTTAGCACATTATATGTGCATATATTCCATATAAATCCGATCATTACTAATTACGATGTAGCAGTTTTTGGTGTCTTAAGCAAAAGCCTAATTTTTATTTGCATAAATTTTGATCACCTGCAAATGGATTGCGCGTCACTAATCGTCGAATAAACCAATGAACCGGTCCCACCAGCAGTGTAGTAATGCGGTTGCGGAGTTGTTGCGTTTCGCCAGTAGGAATTGTAGCTGAAAGCAATCCATTGATTGATCAGACTCTCAAATCACTGAATTTGGCCAATTTGATCAGCAATGTGTGCCATGCATGCATGCTCCATTAAACTCAAGCAGATTTTCTACCCAGCTATGTGTTCATGAACGTTCTTGCCATATTGCTCTCGTCTTATACTCAAGAGGCGGGATCAGGAGTGAACTAAATTACGGTTTCCGAATTGTTACAGTTTGAGGGCCTCAACGTATTACACAGGGCTTGGAATCGTCTTTGGATGCCAAGGGCAGTCCTTGGAAAAATGGACCCTCAATCTTAGAAATTTAAAGCAAAATTCGCAAAAAACAAAAACAAAATGGCTTTTTAAAATTCGAATCGGCAAAATTTTCGCGAAATTTGTTTAACAAAATCATTGATTATTATTAAAAATTTCTCCGGCGGCGACTGTTGGCGCCGCCGGACCCACGACAACGAAATCCAAGGCTAGATAAAGCTACGGTTTCGGGCAAACACAAAATTTGACCCCAAAATTGATGAACATTTTTGGGCATTTTTGGATTTCGCCAAAATTTTCTGTTTTGTCCTTGAAATCAACATCTCGGTCAAACTTTGTGTTAAGTCGATCCGAGCCCCTGGTATTACCGAATTTTTCAGAAATTTGCAATTTAAATAAATTTGCATCCATCCCGGACGACATCTGGGTCACAACTCTACTTTAGAAACTAAAAAACGCAGTAAAATCAACAACATTTCTTGATAAAAGATAATTTTTTAAAATGAAAATTCACACCAATCGGCGTTGTGTTGATGCGGCGTTGTTCTCAGCTGCTGCTGTTGTGATGCAGCCGATGCAGTCGTCGGAGGAGGCTTTTGTGGTGAACCACCAAATTCGACAACGGCACGGAAACTGGAGCGTTCGGTGTCCGAACTGTTGCCGTTCTGGTGCTGCTGCTGCTGTTGCTGTACCGATCCACTGCCAGAGTCACGACGCTTTTCCCACTTTAGCTGAATTTGGCCAAAAATTTAATTTAAAAAATGTAATAAAAATTATATGAAATTTAACTAAATAAGATTGTAAAATAACAAAATGTTTAACTTGAAACTAAGGTTGGAGCTGGGCGGGGACGGGGAAGACCGGGGATCTCCGGCCATTCTGATCCTCGTTCCCCGGTTTGCCCATCCCCGAAAACGAGGATCTCCGGTTTTTCCGTCCCCGGTATCCCCGTTCCCCGGTTTGACCTGGGATCCCCCTCCCCTCCCGGCTCCAACCTACTTGAAACTAAAATTTAAAAAAAACACAAACTGAATCAAATAGGAAACTAACTCGTTTACTACTTAAATTACATTTAATTTAATTAAAATATGGAAAAATAATAATAAATGAATATCGCACAAAATGCAAAATGTGTTACGGCTAATATGGCCAAACTCATGTGCCCTCAGGGGCATCATGAAGCAGCCATGGGAATAGACAATTGTGAGTGATGAAAAAGCACAAACAACGGACGGAGTGAAGTTCCTCCATGAAGTGGAACAGAGAAAGAGAGAATAATGAGTGGAACTGTGAAACAGTATGGCTAGACTGGTGTTCTGAGAAAGATAGAATTGGGTAGAGACCCCGAGAAGAAATGGCACCCTGAGGGGTTGTTGTATTGTTAATGCCCGAGGGTAGCAAATTGCGCAGCAAATGTGTGGCATGGACATCAGCGAGATGATGATGGTAATGATGTTGATGGGATGACCTTTTGCCATGGCACAGAGGTCATCCGAAAATTGGTAAAGTCTCGAGAGCGGCGACTCTCGACCGTCCGTCCGTCCACTCATCATCCAGCAAACCGTCTCACAATTTCTCTCTAACCTCTCTGGCCTTATTAGAATAGTCTCTCATCCTTCCGTTTTCTCCTCCTCTTCCGTTGGTGGTGTCCCCTCCTCCCCCGGCAACCAATTATAAAGTGCCGTCCAACCAAACACACACACAGTTGGGGACGGGCGGGCAGGCAGGGCTATTCACATGGCACAAACTCGCCTTAAGGCATGACATGGCCAGAATCGACTCAACGCGCCCCCGAGGGGTGGGGGGGGGGGGGGAGGACACTTAAAGAAGCCGACCCCGGAGGGAAGAAAGCAAGTACAACTAAATAGTAGATGGGTGAGAATTAGCGAGAGTTTGTGTTGGATTTTGCGAAATCTCTTCTCATTTATATTTTATGGAAAGAAAAATGCACTTTGGTTCAAATATTGTACCAAAATTTGCTTAAATTCATTTAAGATTCATTACTGACATGCTCAACATGTAGGCTAATGCATTTATGATGAGATTGGAACTCTTTGAATTTTAAGTAAATTCTTCAAAATTTCAATTAAAGCAAAATTGTTTTTGAAGCTAATTTTCTGCGAATAGCCTTTGATTGGCATTTTTTTTATTTATTAAGAAAAATGTATCCCTAAAATTTGACTTACAATTTCCAAAAATGCATTTTCCAAAATTTATAATAGAATTTTCAAATCTTTTCATTTATAGGTTTTTGAAATCACATTTTAAATAAATTGGTTTTTTTATTTCAAACAAGATTAAATTGAAAACATTTCATTAAAATTTATAAGATTTTGCTGCGCAGTTGAGGAACGGAATCGCACATCTGGTACCAGGCATGATCACGGATATCCGGATATGGATGGATGCGGATATGAAATTTCAAAAAATGGGACGGATACAGATAGACAGACGGATATGATAGTCAAATCCGCGCATATCCGTATATTTAAGTACCAATGTTTTTAATTAAATAACAAAAAATGTTTGTTTCTTTTCCTAAAAATATTTCAAATAATTACCGAATTGTTAAAAGTGGGGTGCCGACATTTCATATACGCGACACTTCATATACTGACATTTCATATACGCGACACTTCATACACGCCGAATCTCATATACGAAGCAAAAAATAAGAAAAAGACCGCCCGGTTACAAGTCGGTTTCCTAACACTATTAGGCCGGCTATGGTTCAATTTGAAACAGTACTCATATTTTTATCAAAACAAAAAATAGATAATCGTGTTCAAATGGCTTGTATTTTTCGTTTTAATGAATTTTTCCCCAAAATTTTTCTTGTTTACCTTCAATATTTTGTGCATCTCGCCACAGTGAGTTAAAAATGAAAGCATTTGGATGGGTCCGGAGCGCGTATATGAAGCGTCGTATTTTGGGTTAGTATTTTGCTTAGTATATGAAATGTCGCGTATATGAAGTGTCGCGTATATGAAATGTCATATTTGGGTTAGTATATGAAATGTCGTTTTTTGCTTAGTATATGAAATGTCGCGTATATGAAATGTCATCCCGCCTTAAAAGTTGCAAATCTCTTAATAAATTGATTCGAAATTTTCTCGGCGGGCCTATCGGCATCGCGAACTCACCTGCCCTCCCCCCCCCCCCCCAGTAGTGAAGCAGAACTCTCAATAAAAACATTTTCAAAATTAATGCTTGCTAATTCTCTGCGCAATTGACACATTTTTTGCTTTGATTTTATGAATATTATGAACTGATAAAAAATTCTTAATTTTTTAGTTAAAAACTGGAAACATTTTTCTCATCATGGCCATGCCTGTCTGATACTCACCATGGCAAAATGGTTGCTGACGTGTGCTGCTGTCTCTTTTTGTGCGATGTGCAATAAATTGCCTTTTGTTGATGCGTTTATATTGAAGAATTACAGAATATTAGCCACTTTAGGTTCTCGGCACAGCATGGCGGAAGATGATGAGGATGAAACGCCGGTGGGGTTTTCTGCCATTCTTTTGGCTTCGTGGAATGCCGGATGATGCTCCCATGGGGGTTGGCACACATTTTCCTTCCTCCCTCAAGGAAGAAGGCCTTAAAACAATAAAATTGGTTGCTCGGGGCTTGGGCCGAGCCACTTTTTGCCAATGAGCCTAGCCCAAATTTGTGGAAGAAAGCATGAGATTGGCGAAGATTTATTGGTGCCTAGATGTTGTTGGCAAAATGTTTTTTTCTTTCCTATTTAAATGTCTAAACAATTTTTTTAAAAGTTTCTAAGGGGTGTTTTAAGTACCAAATTTATATGGCATTTGCCGTATTTTGGGGTCCGTGCCATATTTTTACGTTCTGCCATATTTTCGCGATTTTTGAAACGTGCCCAGTTTTTGAGGTTCCATGACTTTTCGTCAATGGGCTTTTCGTCAATGGACTCTTCGTCAATGACTTTTCGTCATTGGACTCTTCGTCAACACTTTTCGTCAATGAACTCATCGTCAACGACATTTCGTCAATAAGAAAGAATTTAAAAAAACAACAAATTTTAATTAAATTTAAGCCAACAATGGTACTTTACGGTTATAAGACTCCAGAGGAAAAACAAATTTTAAAAATTAGGAAAACACATGTCTAGGGGTAATTTGGATCGCTGATCACGAATCTGTCAATAATATTTTGATAGGAAGCCATTTGAACATTGGCCAATTGAGTCCCAGTGTAAAAGGGACATTTCAGTACCATTAAAACCCGATAGGGGAAAATTTTTTAGGGGTAATTTAGGGTGCTGATCACGAATAAAATAATATTTTTTTGATCTGACGCCATTTGAACATTGGCCAATTGAGTCCCAGTGTAAAAGGGACATTTCAGTACCATTAAAAACCCGATAGGGGAAAAGTTAGACAGTAAGGTGGAAAATAGCAGCCAAAGTACCGCACACTCGACTACGGCGGCCAGTAGGTGGGGCGAGACTCCGGGCTCCAGAAGAAGTCCGCGCGTGACCCGGCTGGGGGTCTCGCGCGCGCCCGCTTCGCGGGTCCCCGCGCGCTCGCCCCCCAGTGGCGCTCGTCAGACTTCTTCCTCCGCCCTCCGTCTCGCCCCACTACTTGCTCCGTCTCCGCATGCTCGCTGTTGGCGGGCCGTTACACGGCCTTTCATTATTTTATCCGGCTTTGGTGTTTAAAAAAGTCGTTTTGCTAAATCCCGGGATTTTTGAAAATATTTTTTATTTAAAAAATTGTCTAAAAATAGGTTATTTGATGCGCGGATTACGAATTCGTCAATAGAAAATCAAAATTGAGCATTTAAAACGGGTTTCCGTGAACAGTGGGTTTTTGGAATGTACGATGTGCACGCAGGTGTCGGGGTTGTCCAAATGGTCGAACAACGCGACCGGAACACCTTGCTGCCAATCATTGAGCAATTTGTGCTTCCGGGCACAACAATCCACAGCGACCAATGGGGTGCATATATGGGTGGAGCCATCGCCGCTATCCCAGTCGTACCGCCGTACATTCACCACAGTGTGAATCACCGGCAAAACTTTGTCTGTCCTTTGACCGGAACCCACACCAACCATGTCGAAAATTTCTGGAAAAATCTGAAAATGAAGAACAAAGCGATGTCGGGGACCCTTCGCGACATGCTGCCGGGGTACATGGACGAATACATGTGGCGTCAATTCAACGGGAAAAAGACGCTCGCTGCTTTTGACAATATTTTTGATCAGATTTCACAATTTTATGTTGTTAATGTTTAGAGCATTTGCTCTATTTTTATGCACTTTTGTCGCATTTTTCATCGTTTTTATGAATTTGTTGCATTTTTATAAAAGTAAAAAAAAAATATTTTTTTCAAAAATCTTAGATTTTGAAATCTTGCTTAGATGATGTCATATGATAAATCTGATGTCATATTCGTGATCAGCGACCTCGATAACCCCCGAGTACCTATCAGAATTGCTTAAAACATTCATTAAAAAAAAAAAATCGGGACCAATGAAAGACAGGATTACCGCAATTCATAACCAATCGACTTCTCTCTAAGCCTAGCGCACGAATCTGCAAAAATTTTTGCGCGGACTCAACTATGAAGAAAGTTATGAGCCCGGGACTGAAGTGTCTTTTGACCAATTTTTTCCCTAAATTATAAAATTTTAAACCGGTTCAAAAACCGCTTTAAATTCCAATTTTTATTTTCTGTTGACGAATTTGTAATTTCGAAAGCCTATATGCGTCATTTTTCCGGACCCGGACGTTTGAGTGTGGCGCCGTTTGAGTGCCGCCGTTTGAGTGTGGCCGTTTGAGTGTGGCCGTTTGAGTGTAGCCGTTTGAGTGTTGCCGTTTGAGTGTCGCGCCGTTTGAGTGCCGCCGTTTGAGTGTGTCGTTTGAGTGTGAAGTCAATTATGGGCCTTTCAGTGCCAATGAATTCAATCTAATATGTAAAAAAGCTTGAAACCTAAAAAAATTGTTATAACTAGGGATGGTACTTTTAGGATCGAAAAATCTCAAAATAGGATCGAAAAATGTTTGTAAAAATAACAATAATAGCTTAAAAAATTTGTTTTTTTACGTGTAAAAATTATCATTCAGTTTGTTAATGCTTTTATCCGATTTTTTACGGTGGTGTAAACATTTTCTAAAAATTCTTTAAACTTTTTTCGATTTTTATAATATTTTTGATGTCAATTCAGAATTTTACAAGATTAATCCTGAGGATCCGGTCCTGTAAAAAATTTTGAGCTCCAATCCTGTTTGGTTGAAAGGAGGTTAGATTCAGATTCAACGGCCCCTTAAACCTCCTATATACACTTTGTAAAATAACAAATAGAAACATTTTTTCAAAAAATCATAGATGTTGAAATCATAGATTAGATGTGATATTACCATTTTGTTTAAGAAAGAAACATTTTTTTTAGAATATGTTGCTTGACTTTTTATTTCAGAAGATTTAATTTAAATTTTTTTCCTTCTAACCAGACTCAGATGGGCCGTTCCCAAACTATGGAACTTAAAAGAAAACGCCAAAATTCTTGGCAAATTCCTAGACTCTCATCTTTTTCTCACTCAAGCGTTCTTCTTTTTATTCATTCGTAGGAAAATGAATATGGTCGATATTTCAACCAAAAAAGGAAAGCCAAAATTGCTTTATGTTTTAAAATTTGACACTGAAAAGTCCATTTTTGACTTCACACTCAAACGGCCACACTCAAACGGCGGCACACGGCAAACTCAAACGGCTACACTCAAACGGCAAACTCAAACGGCTACACTCAAACGGCCACACTCAAACGGCCACACTCAAACGTACCGTACCGTCATTTTTCCCATTTTTTATCAGTGGACAACTGAGTCCCCAGTCAAAAGACACTTCAGCCGGGCTCATAACTTTCTTTATAGGTGAGTCCGCACAAAAATTTTTGCAGATTCGTGCGTTAGGCTTAGAGAGGAGTCGATTGGTATATGAATTGCTCGGGTTGGTACAAAACCATATAAGGTAGAAATACCCCTAAGCCTAACGAACCCCAGAGCTTAGGCTTAGGCTTAGGCCTAACGAACCCCTAACTGAGAATATTTATGAAATGGGTTTGCTTAAAAAAAGAAACAAGAAAATTTCAAGGCTTTACTACATATTATCACATTGTTTTGTTTATGCGCCGAAACGTCCCCGGCGCCGAATCAGCGGCGCCGAAACGTCTGCGCCAAAAAGACTCCAACTCGGGCTTGACCCATAATGCAACTCCGTCCTGATAAAAATTTCGATGCTTCTCCATTCTACCGCCCCTCCCCGTAAATTGTTTTTTACGATTTTGAGCTGATAGAGAAACACGAACACGGCCTCATTCTGTCTGATGTTCGAACCCCGAAAAATTAGGTGGGTAAATATATCTATGTAGAAAAGCATAATTCGGCACAATTGCAGATTATCTGTTCATAGAATCTTAGGCTTAAGCCTGTGCCAAAAGGGGACGACGCCAAACTGACCTGGATCGTCAGATTTAGGAACCCGGCTTTATCCTCAACTTTCCCAAACTTTTGATCGGTTTGTCTCATCGAGACTGTTGATTGATACGGACGAACCCCAACCAGGGTTGCAGCGGATTGGGAAAAAAGTCGGATACGGATTTCGGATCGGATTGCCCAAAATTTCTCGGATCGGATTTCGGATTGGGAAAAATACCGGATTTCGGATAAAGAAAATGAAAAAAATTTTTGGTTGAAAAAATTCAAACTTTTGTGATTTTTTAAAACTTTTCGGTATAACAATTTATTCAATGTAACCCTTAAGTTCAATACGAAAAATCGCAGAGGCAAATTATGGTGCAGAAAAAGTAATTTTTCGAGCTTCTCGGCGGTCAAAATTTTAACAAAATTAAGCATTTTGCTTCGGAATTTCAGGGAAAAACTAGTTTACGTAAGAGTGGAGGATGTCCGGCGGCGCCGACAGACGCCGCCGGGGAAATTTTTGAACATTTTAATGATATGGTTAAGAAAATTGAAGCAAAAATTCAGAAAGACGTGATGAATTTATTTCAAAAATTCTTGTATCTATTCTTTTTTGCGCGCATTGTTAATTAAAAAATATATATTTATGTATTTAAAAAATATTAATGAGGAGAAGCGTATTTGAGTAGAGGGGAAAACCAATAAATAGTGCTTGCACTCAAGCGGGTTGAACCAAACACATAACATAATACTCACCAAAAGGAGAAACCACTAAGCCATCGAACTACTTGGTAGACATACCTTACATTTTTGTTTCATTTTTCTTATAAAAATTGTTGAAAAATATCAGACAAAAAAGTCTATTTATCCGGATGGATCGGATTACACAAAATTTATCGGATCGGATTTCGGATTAGGAAAAACACCGGATTTCGGATAACGGATTTCGGATGATCCGCTGCAACCCTGACCCCAACTCGCTACTTGCCTCTCATAACTTTTTTAAAAGTCAACCAAATCAAAGATTTTTGATATCATTTCGAAAGCTTACAACTAGTAGAAGCTATCAACAAGCAAAAACTAAGCGATTGGACAAATCTGAAAAAAGTTACCGATATCAAATTTTAAGCTTTTCTGGCCATAACTTCTTTGAAATTTGTCCAATCGCTTAGCTTTTGCTTGTTGATAGCTTCTACTAGTTGTAAGCTTTCGAATGATATCAAAAATCTTTGATTTGGTTGACTTTGAAAAAAGTTATGAGCAAAAAGTAACAAAATATGCACATAAAATCTTGAAATATGCGCATAAAATATGCCCCAAAAATTGCAAAATATGCACATAAAAATGAAAAAATATGCACATAAATTTTGAAAATAAGCAGAATTTAAAAAATTTCATTTTTTGGTGGCAAAAATTTTAGTCGCGAAAAAATCAATTTTTATCGGTGCATTTTTTGAAAATTTTTAAAAAGTCGATCCTTAGGGGTGCATTTTTTGAAAATTTTGAAAAAGTCAATTTCTAGGGGTATATTTTTCATTTTTATTGCATTTTTGTTATGGAATTTTTGAAAATGGCGAAATATGGATAAAAATGGCGAAAAATGCCAAAATATGCACATAAATAGCGAAATATGCACAAATATGCAAAATATGCACATGGAAATGCGTTCTAAACGCTGCAAACCAAGCTGAAAACACGTTTTTCGTGCGTTTCAGACAGTTCCCAGTTCAGGAAAAAAATATGCATGTGCATATTTTGTTACACCCTACACATTACCAAGAATCAAGCGGGGGAAAAAGGTGCTATAAGTCAAGATAGAGCCCCAATGGTTAACAATGAATTTCCGTCACCAGCATCGGCAAGCATCCATAATGGCGATATTACCATTCCACAACAAATTGTTGGTAGGCAAATAAATTTTATGAAATTCAGAATTTGGGAATTTTAACAATTTACAACCAAAAGATAGCAAAAATAAGTTAAAAAAGCATTTTTAAGCATCGTCTGCGGGCGCTTTGCTGACTTCGCTCGTCGGTTCGTCTCAACTTAATTCTTAAAACAAACTCGTAGATTTTTTGGAATAATTTAAAAAAAAGATATCGGACGGATTCGGTGCTAGAGGGATTTTAAAATTAAGTTTTTTTTAAGTTACACCAATGGATGTGGTGAAGATTCGTCTACAGAGCCAAGTTCGGCCACTTGCGGAAGGCGAATGCTTTCTTTTTTCAAATGGTTCGTTTTACTTCTTGACTCTTGAGCATGGGCCTAGCTAGCCAGGGGACCTAAAATGAAATTTGAGAAAAAAACCATAGAGGGGGGACCCTTTTGTTTTGCAACATTCGAAATTTTTAGGACCAAGTACCTTATTCTTCTGGAATTTTTTTAAATAAATTTTTTTTTTAATTTTGAGGTTTAATGGACCATCTTTGTCGCGTGTGTGGGTACAGAGCGGCTGGCCTCGGTGGGGCTGAGCCATGTGAATGGTTCAACCGACCTGGACACTTCAGTGGCACGCTGGTCGGGGGCTTTTAGGGAAATATTTTTTTTTTTGGAAAATTTAGTTTTAGATCAAATGTTTTGCAAACATGACTCTTGAATAAGCTTAAATCTTAGGAATTTTTAACCAAAACAACTATGTATTTTTAAGTTTTGCGATAGAATATAATTTCGGGTTTTTTGTTCAAATAAATCTTAATTTTCAGGATGCTTTCATCAAAATTGCACGCATTGAGGGGCCCCGTTCATTGTGGTCCGGTTTAGCACCCACAATGTAATTACATTTTTCCCCAGTAATTTTTGGATTAATTTACTTAACAAATAACGTTTAAAGTTTTCCAGACCTCCTCCCCCCCCCCCCAGAAGTAAAGCAGAATTAATTCTCAACAAAAAAAAACTCTTGTTCCTCTATTTTGATTGTTTCACCTAACTGCTCCCCCCCCCCCCTCCCCGAAATTTTTTCTAGCTACGTCCCAGGTGTAGGAGCTCGTTTTTCCGATATTTCAAGTAGAGATCGGACCGATCGAGATTCTTGATTGAAATCTCGATCCGTCCTCAAGTTAATCTAATTTCAAGATGCCATTTTTCCCGAATACTAGTACATGCACGCATTTACGGATTTTTTACCAATTGTTTTTCTGAAATTTAAGGCTCAGCGCCATCCCTGCCACCGTGTTCTACTTCACGTTGTACGACAATTTGTTGTATAGGTTGCGCGACGCGTTGAACAGCAGCGGCGGCACCAACAACCGCAACGGGGGGCTGCTCGTTGCTGCGCCGCTATTCGCCGGTACCGCGGCACGCACAGTGGCTGTGTCGGTGGTGTCCCCGCTGGAATTAGTGCGCACCAAAATGCAGTCCGAGCGGTTGTCCTACGGCGGTATGTGCATACACAGGCAGGGCTGTAGCGCCAAGGGGGTGCTTTGTATTATTTTTGACAAATTCAAAAATCGGCAAATTTTTCGACATTTGCGCAATTTCTTAACAAAATTTGTTAGAAATTTTTTTAAAAACATTCCGAAAATCAAACCTTTTTTTTGTTGTTGGAAAAAAATTGATTATGGAAAATGCAATAAAACCCCCTTTTTTTGGCTTACTTCCCCCCCCCCCCTCTCCCAAAATTTTTTTCTGGCTACGGCTAGGAGAAAATTGGTTGGCGATTTGTCAAATTCTTTTTGTTTTGTTTTTCAAGAAATGAAGGCCGCAATTGTTCGGACCGTCCAATTTGATGGTTATTCGGCATTGTGGCGCGGATGGACTGCGACAATAATGCGCTGACATTCCATTTTCTGGTAAATTTTTTGTGGGTTTTTTTTTGGCTAGGGGGGGGGGGGCTGGGCATGTGCACAAAATTTTTTTAAAATCAAAAAATTCCAAAGCTATTTACTGGTCCCTGTACGAGTACGGCAAGAAGCGCGTACTGCACATTGCGCAACGGCAGAAAACAAATTTTGCGCTTTCCTTTGCCTGCGGCGCTTTGTCCGGCTCCGTGGCCGCCCTCCTGACGCTGCCATTTGACGTGGCCAAAACGCATCAACAAATTACGCTAGGCCATGTCGACGCTGCGCTGGCAGCGAACAAAAGTAACTAAGAAATTTCTCAGAAAATTTCTAAACAATTCAAAAATTGGAACATTTACAGCTAAACGGCATGGGCATGGCAAGGCAAAAGTGGCACCAAACGTGTTTAGCGTGATGCGCGAGCTGGTTAAGAACAAAGGGCTAAGCGCTCTGTTTACCGGTGTGGCTATTAAGGGAACGGGGAGGGGGGGACACGAAATTTTTTTTTTGTTTGGGAAAATTGGTATTTTCTGAAAATTCGACTAATTTTCTAAGTGGGCCGTGGTTCAACATCGCTGGACCTCCATGCCTCTGATAATTTATGCAATTTTAGGTTTGAAAATTTATTACGTCGTTTTGACCCTTCAGGCGTTGTGCCGCGTGTGGCGCGCGTGGCGCCCGCATGTGCCGTCATGATCGGCTCGTACGAGGAGTTGAAGCTGTTCTTTGCGCGAAAGAATCGAGAATTCGGCGGCAATTGCAGCAGATGAACCAAATATTCTTTTTTTCTCCTCTGATTTTTTCTTTGTTTATGTTATGGCTTTTAGGATTTTTTGAAAGTTTATTTTTCGAAATTTTGATTCCAATATTTGAATTCATAATCTCGCCTTCACTTCTTGTTAGTGGTTTATTTTCCTTCTTTTGCTCAATTTTATTTTACTTTTTTTGTTTTGTTTTTTGTTGAATTTTTGTTAAAATTTGGACAACATTTCTTCTACCATTTTACTTATCCAATGTTGTTTATCAAGCAGCATTTTTCATTTTTAGCAACAATTTTGATCAAAAATCTCATTCAATTTCTTTAATCACTTTTTAGCAATTAAATATGTACCGCGCTCAGCAGTCGATTAGGACCTGCCATGGGGCGGAGGCAGCAGCAATTTTTGCCAACGACTGGTGCCAACGCGGTGGCATTTGGGCAGCAGCAGCAACAACAGAAACGGCACCCCCCGTACTACAACAACAACAGCAATGGCATGGTGCCGAATCTTGGTGGTGGGCATGCCCTACGGGGACGGGGACAGCCGCTTAATGTTGGTGGTGGGCATGCCCCGCAGGGATGGGGACAGCCGCCAAATTTTGGTGGGCATGCCCTGCGGGGACGGGGACAACCGCCAGCAGATCGGATGCAGCAGCACAGACTGTTGGACCCGGAGCGCGAGTTGAGGTGACTGATGTGGCATTTGGAAAATGAAACTTTTTGGAATGGGAACATTTGCGAGTCAAGTCCATGTTCTGAACTAAATACGATCGAATTTACAAAAAATTGTTTTTGTTAAAGTTTTTGGTACTTTTGCATTTGGATCACTCCTTCTCCCCGTGCATGCAGAGGTGCATGCCGCAGAAATGAAATGTACACGCAGCTGCTGGCTTAAACATGTTTATTAGCAGACGACTGCATGCGTTTATTATGCAAGCGCATGCACCGGGTTGTGGGTGACTAAAAATATTTTGTTTTTTCTCAATAAATTCGCAATTTTTATTAAGGTTTATTCGAGACAAGATGCAACAGCTGTTATATGTCGAATATGTTGAGGTGACTGCAAATTCTATAATTTACTTTTTGTGGAAATTGCGGCAAAAAATGCTTTCTAAATGTTATTAATTCTCTTAGTAATTAATGAATTAAATATAATTGGTATTAAAAATTGCATTTTTGTTTTGTGTAGGCCAACGACTTGAACAAAGTGCTCAGCTGGGCAGACGAAATTCGTCGGAATGGCATCAACAGCACGCCATTGTTGGATTTGATTGACAAATTGCGCCGCAACAAGACCGAACGCCTGATACCGGCGCTGTACAATGCGTAAGAAAAAAAAATGTTTTTTTTTGTTTTTTTGAAATCTAGGCTTTGCAAGCAGTACTTTGGAATTTTAAATGTTTAAGTGTCTCTTAACCTTTGCTCATCGTCGTTTTTTTAGTTTTCTCCAATCACCCGAATCAAAGCCATTCATTGACCGTGCCGAGCTGTACCTCCCGGCAATAACATATGCGTTCAAAGTAGGCAATTGTCATAATTTGCGTTTGTCTCCGACCCCCCCCCCCCCCCGACAAGACGTTTCAACACTGACGTTTCGATAAAAGTTGCCAAAAGGGTCCTTTATAGGGTATTTGGGGGTGTATAACCCGAATCTGACGACCGTTTCTACCGAGTTCGAACGCCAGACTCGAAAATTCGAACTTTTGTAGGGTTCCTCTCCGACCACACGGGGACGGGAAAGTCGGAGGTCGGGGACGAAAACCCCGACTAAATAAGTCGGGGTTCGGGGTTTTTTCCCAGCAAAAACCCCGAAAAATTCAAAAAAGTCGGGGACGAAACCCCCGACTAAAAAAAGTCGGGGTTCGGGGACGGGGAGGAAGCAAAGGGGAACGAGTTGGGGTTATGTTAATCTTTTGCCTTTAAATCTACGAGTTTTAACATCTATGATGGAGTAGCATATGGTGAAATTATTGTAAATATGATCATCGAGCAGGTTAAAAATGGCTAAAAATGAATATTTTGTTTTGCATTTTGTTTGCGGGTTCTAAGGTACTTTAAGTATACTACTATACCATTATTTTTGTTAAACGAACCAATTTTTTGGCGAATTTTGCATAACTTTTATTTTTTCAGCCAAATACCGACGACACATTGCCAAATACAGACGACACATTGCCAAATACCGACGACACATTGGCGAGCGTTACAGATCTTTGTGACCAGTTCGGTCGTATTTCTTCAAAAATTCTTCACAGTGTTCCGCCGGGTGTGTTGAAAATTGATTAATTATTCAAACGAATTTTTGGTGATAGGTAATTAAGCTCCGGTGCCGCATATTTAAAAAAAACATTTTTCGTGTTTTTGGGATCGTAGAATTCGAATTAAATTCGACCAATTTCGAATTTCTAACCTCAAATTAGCAACAAATAAATGTAATAAAATTGGAGTTTTGAAACTTTGGATTCGTCAAGTTCGAGTCAAGAATAGAAATTGATCAAAGTGGAGAGAAGGGATGATGGGCATCGACAACTTTCGGAAACCGGAATTCCGAGGCCTCAAATTTTTCAAAAAAATTAAAACATTGTATAAAGTTGTTTAAAAAACTTTCTAGGGGTTTTCTGAAAACGCAGAATCAAAATCTGACCTCAATTTTAACCGATTTCGAACCCCGGACCCCCACTTCGAACAATTGTAATAAAATTCATTTTTTCCCAAAAATCGATTTTAGGCTTCACTATTACTGAATTTTTAGATGTTGCTGTTGAGTCTAAATTCTTTGAGAAATGTCAATAAAATCATTTTTTTTTAAATTTATTTTTTAGCATTTTGGTTGTTAAAATCAATATCACACACACCACTTTTTTTGCACTTCCAGATCAGCTTAACGCACTTCGACAACATTTTCTGATCCACTTTTCCTTCTTTATTCGGCATCTGCCATCGTCCACGCTTGAGCGTGTGCTGCCCCAAGTGAGCGCCGCAATTCGTCGATGCGGCGGTGACTTTTTGTTTTTATGCGCTGCTTAAGGACGCCGCGGGCGTCGTTTTACTAGCCTTGAGGTGTCCAATCCAAAAGACAATAAATAACAGCGTTCATCCTGGAGAGGGGGGGGGAGGGGAAGGTACGTTTTGGGCCCGATCAGCAGTTCGGTCCCGGCCGTTTTGGTCTCGGGTACACGTTTTGATTCCACAGTACCGTTTTTGATGGTTTTCCAGATTTATCTGACATCATTTATTTATGTACAAAAATGTTTGGGACCAAAACGCGTACCCGGGACCAAACCGTACCCGGGCAAGACCAAACCGATACCCACTCATCCTTGAGAATTGGGATCTCGATCAAAAAATAAAAACATTTTATAAAGTCGTTAGAATAGTTCCTAGGGGGCTTTTCTGGGGGGACGTAGAATCCGAAACTGATTTCCATTTCGCCCTTTTGAACCCCGGAATCGGATCGATCGAGATTCTCGATCGAAATCTCGATAAATTTCGACGAGATTTTTTGAGATTCTCGAACGAATCTCGATTGTTTAATTTTTTTTTGGAATACGAGGTTTATCAAGGGTCTCGAACTCACATCCCTAGTTGTCCGTCATGTCATGCGTTATAATAGTAATAATTGAATCACATTTTCCAGAGTCGTGAATCAAAATTCTGTTTAAATTCGTTTACTAATTACTTTTTTTTAAACGGCAGGTCTCTTTCTATCTGCACCGCTTGTGGAGGCGGTGGAGGCTGTCAAACCGTCGCCGGACGTGCGCAGGGTGCGCAGCGCGTACGCCGCTTTCATTGCCAATGCGGAGGAACGGAAAATGTTCAACGACCGCGTGCACGTTTATTTCCCGTTAATGCTTCAACAGTTGCACTCCAACAAATCGGTTGGGGGGGGCGATCGTTGAAATGAAATCTCACGTCTTTTGAAACAATTGGAGACCCAAAATTTTTGGGCATTAAGTGAGCTGCTGTACCCCTCCGATTAGGTCTGGCCGGCCATGCTTTTTGTGGTCCGAGACGTTCATTGCTTGATCAGATCGCTTTTAAAATGATTCATGAACCCCTTGTTTGGTCGCTGATTTCTTTAGCGCACACTTTTACAGTTCTCACCTCGCCAGCAGCGGTCGTCTGCCACGAGTTTGGCCATCGTACTCCGTCTGATGCGTCTTCATGACGAGCATCCAGCAGATCTACCACTGGTTCTCTTCGAACTGCTTCACCAGCTGTCGACCAACGCGTTCCATTACGCTTGCTTTATCAAAGATTTCGAAGCGGCCAAGCAACTCTGGCAGTTCCGGTCAGTTTTTGTACAATATTTGCGATATCATGATGACCGGGAACAATCAACGGGGATCCCAGGTCATTCTCATCCCCGTTGCCTCGGTTTGCTCATCCCCGAAAACAGGGATCCCCGTTTTGTCGTCACCGGTATATCCCCGTTCTCCCGGTTTGCCCATCCCCGAAAACGGGGATCCCCGTTTTGTAGTCACCGGTATCCCCGTTTCCCGGGTTGACCGGGGATTCCTTGCTCCCCCCGGGCCAACCAACCCAAGTATGAACCACACTTTTAAGAGACGGACAACATTTGTCCATCAACTTCTATTTCGGCGACGTGTTTTATTTCGCGCATCATTTGTGGTCGAACGGAAACACAAGTCTTGCAGGAAAAATAGCGCACTTTTGTTTTTACCAAAGGGACGAACGCCCAAAAACATATGGTAAGAGGAGAAGGGGGCGAGGCGGGCGACAAACGAATGTTTTTTGTATAGTGAGACTTTATTATGATTATTATTATTACGTTTATTTTTGATTATTAGCACATTTGGTAACCATTTGAGAGGTCAGTAAAAAAATTTGTAAGAACTGTAAATCTCATCCTTAGCCATAATTCCCGCAAAAAAAAAAGGATCAGAAAATGAATTTGGGTGATTTTTTGGCGCTTGTCTTTTGTTAAGCTTTTATGAACTTTATGCCAAATATTCAAAATTGTAAGCATTTTTTCGGGTCTCCCCCATCTCATCAACACCCAACTCATCAATACCCAACTCATCAACGACCCAACTCATCAACAATCAAGATCGGGCACTAACTTGCTTCAATATTAACCGAATCAGAAAATCTTAACGCCAATCAAAAGATCTCGAAGAGATGAAGCTAATAATAAGTTAAAGATTTGCGATCGGACAAGTTTCAAAAAAGTTATGGCCTTAACACTTGATAAAATTTAAGAATTCCGGGTTTTGGGGGTTTTCTGGCCACAACTTTTTTGAAACTTGTCCAATCGCAAAGCTTTAACTTAATGTTAGCTTTATCTCTTCGAGCTCTTTTGATTGGCGTTAAGATTTTCTGATTCGGTTAATATTGAAGCAAGTTAGTGCCCGATCTTGATTGTTGATGAGTTGGGTCGTTGATGAGTTGGGTGTTGATGAGTTGGGTATTGATGAGTTGGGTGTTGATGAGATGGGTTGACCCCCATTTTTTCATTCCTTTTTTCAAAAAACTACAAAAAGTTCACACACACACAGCTCCTGAAAAACCACCAAAGCAGCATTTTTTTATAAGTTTTATTAAAATTAGTAACGGATTACCTAAATAAAAAAAGTTGCATTTGCTTTATCTGTAGACATTTTACTATACATACATACTCAGCTCAGCTATAATTAAGATATAAAATTTTAGACTTCTGTATTGTACTATAATTAATATATTTTTTTAATTCAGCGGACAAAATGTTGCAACAACTGAACGTGTTGAATGCGAGTTACAAACAAAAATTGCTTAAGTGAGTTTCATTTTGTCAAAGTTAAGCAAGTAATACTATAAAACCTCTGTATTCAGGGGTCCCAATGTAATTTTTTTTAATTTTTAGAAGAATTTTTGTGATTTTTAAATTGAAAGTGGTGTAGCTTACGGGCCAGCAGGTGAATGCCCTTTCTTTCTAAAATTGGAACAAAAAAGGAACAATTTTAAAGATAAACGAAAAGAAACAATTTGCGGATCCCGACTGTAGAGGTCACACATTCATTTAAAAAATAATAATAATAAAGAAACAGAGCTCTACCTTTTTGTTTAGCCCTTCGGTCAGTGAGCAAGCTCGTGAGCAGTACCATCGCGGTTTTGTCAAAGAAATCCATGAAATATTGCTGCTCCCTAATCGGTCATTTATGAAACAAACGCGCGCCTACACACACGCGGCTTCGAGACAAGGAAGAGCTCCCGGAATTGCCTAAACATTTTCTCTTCTTTCAATTTTGATTAGCTTAATTAACGGTTGACACAGACACATCGATTGGGCGGGAAGGTGTTTGATAAAGATTTGGTAGACCATATTTAGGCTAAAGCCCACGCACTCAGTCAATTGTTTTTGTTTTTTTTTGCCTTAAATTGAAGCGCCGAAATCGCTAAATTGGATTTTTTCCGTTTTGTTTTGTTGTGTGTTCCTCCAACCGCTGCTGCTGTGTTGGAAAAAGATGTCGCAAGTCAATGGGCAGAGAAAGATTTTGGCGAAGAATTTACGGCCAGCACGACGGCTTCTTCATCGAATCCTGGAATTGCATTACATTTTTTTTACCACCCTCCCCCCCCCCCCCCCCCCCGGGCTCATTGATTTTTGTTTGAATTTCGCTCAAACAAATTTTTGGTTCATCAGCTTTTCGATTTGGCCTTACCTAGCGCGGAATTTCTATCTTATATGTTCTTTGCTCAGAAATGGATAAATTATATAATATCATTCAATTCCCCTTGTTGAGCTGATTACGAATAAATTTTGAGTCGCTCTCGAAGAACCCTTTGGTCAATATTTTTGAAAAAATTTTAATTCTAAAAATTGTCTGAAAATGTGCTATTTGACACGGAAAATAGCAGCCAAAGTACCGCACACTCGACTACGGCGGCCAGTAGGTGGGGCGAAACTCCGGGCTCCGGAAGAAGTCCGCGCGTGACACGGCTGGGGGTTTTGCGCGCGTCCGCTCCGCGGGTCCCCGCGCTTTTTAAAAATTTTAAACCGGCTCAAAAACCGCTTTAAATTTTTAATTTTTATTGACGAATTCGTACTTAGCGCTTTTTGCAGATTCGTAATCAGCTCGGCGAGGGCAGTTGAATGATATATAATGTATCCATTTCTGAGCGAAGAACATATAAGATAGCAATACCCCTAGCGCGCCCTTGTTTGTTGAGGCGTGCTTTTTGTTGAATTGTGTCTCCATTTTGAAGTTCTTTTTGATGGAGCTCACCGGGGTGGACAGACGGAGGAGCTCGAGTCGCGAATGCTCTTGAATGTGTCAATCCAAATGGGCAAAGGATTTGAGGGCATTGGCATTTCCGCGATTGCTGAAATGTGCTTTGATCTGGCTTCCTCCCTTTTTGATCAAAGTGCAAGTGCTAACATTGTTGTCCATAATCATCATGCCAGTCAAGGCCAGGGTTTCTATTTTGCCCCGGAAACCGTGGCATTCGCCCCGTTTTTGGGTTGAATGCTAGGTTTTTGCCCCGTTTCTGCCTCGAATTCGGTTTTTTACCATTTATTCCCAATTTAATGTTATATTTTAAAAATTAGTAAACATTTCGCCAATATTTGGACCAATTTTCTTAAATAATGTAAAACCTTCAAAAAAAATTTCGGCGACGCCGCCGGGGCCATCGCATTCGTAAAAACTTCAAAAAAAAGTACCGTTTTTTTAAATTTTTTGGTTGCAAATTTCTTAACTAATTGAGTCAAAAATTCAAAATTTCCCGCCCCCTGAAGGGAAGCAGAATTCGCGAAAAAAATCGCATTTAAAAAAAATTCGAAATTGCAAAATTTATTAACAGAAATCTTAAAAATTTCTGGCTACGGACCTGGCTGGCTAATTACTTCCTTTCTCTACCAATTGCTCAAAATGGTGAAAAGTGGTGATAAATATGCTAGTTAATGATTGTTCGAGCAATTTTACATTAAATTGAAAGGCTTAAAAAATGGCCACGTTTTTTGCCACGTTTTTGAACTCGTGTGCCACGTTTTAAAAAAAAATGTAATCCAAGGACCAAAAATGCCATCGAACAAGTTTAGGAAAGGGATTAAACGGTGCGAAAAATAATCCAAACAAATCTTTTGCGCTCATTAAAGGATTAGAGAAGAATTTGTGTGATTTATGGTTAGGGTCTAAAGAATTTACGCGCTTCAAAGAATTTTTTATTTTTTATTCAAATTTTATTGAATGTAAAATTTGAAGCAATGCCTTTAGAAATTTAAAACGAAAATTTTTGGTTCGAGGAGAAAGAATTATTGAAGTGAATGCTTTAATGAAATATGTGCTAAAAGATATAACCTTTCCTGGGCTCCATGAAGTTTTCACTAGAGTAGGTCGGGACCGGGATCCCGACCGGACCGGTCAGGAAATTCCCGGATTTTGGAATCCCGATCCCGGTTTTGCCAAATCCGGGGGATGTTTTTCGTTTCAAAGAAAATTATACAATATTTAAAAAACATATCCAATCTTTAGCAATAACGTTAAGTTTATCTTTCTTTAATTTATTGAGAAAATTTATTAAAATGAAATTTTTAATTTTAATCGTAAATTAAATCTCAACTTTGTATTATGAAATTTGTTCGATTTTTAATAGTGGTGATAACCGGAAAAATATAATTATCAACAACCATTCGTTTATTGCACTTGCAATTAAAATATTTAATGGCAAAATTAAACGACAAATTTTCTGCCGACGCCCCTAATTAATGTTGAAAAAAATTTTTTATTCGTTTTCGACGAATCCCCTGGGGTAAATTCGTTCACTTTTTTGCACACATTTCCCATTAATACGCGTGGAATTCCATCATTTTTGCGTGATTATGGGTAAATACAATTGAAATTTTTATTAAAGTTAGCCTTTTTTTGGGACAATATAAAAATTTCTACCAAAAAAATTTGCAATTTCATTTTGAAATTCTTGGCGGTCTTTTTGACGAGCAAAGAAAGAATTTTATGTATGTGTTTATTTGAGACTATGGAATAAAAATTATTCCGAAAAGGCTTCAAAAGGATAAAAAGACTCAATTTTTGAATTGTAAAGACGTCCTAATTTGGTCGCTTTTATTTGTCAGTTAACTTTAAAAACCTTTTAAAATAAATTTTGAATTTTTTTCTCTTTGAAAAAATTTTCGAAATTTTGTACAGTTCAGTAAATATTTATATTTTTACGTATGCATTTTTTAATGTCCCTCCTCATTAAACACGAAAATGGCTTATCAAAGAATTATTTTTATTGCTTCGTCAATAAAACAATACTTTTCCATTTTCACATAAAATTTTTAATGTAAAAAACAAAATAAAAAGAAATCCAATCTTCGCCAATTTAACACTTAATAATTTACAACACCGACTGCGCTTTCTTTTGAACAAAATTCAAAAAATTCTCTTTGCTTTTTGAAAAACAATTTTGTAATAGTCTTTTGTTTTTACCTTATTTTTTACTTTTTCTATGGTTGTACGAGACTCGGACTTTTGAGAAAAAAGGGACAAAAAATGTTGGTAACCATGAGAGAAGCCTAAAAATAGTATTTGTTTTGAAAAATTTTTGAATTAGGGCGACTTTTTAGCACATATTAAAACATATTTTGGGGGTATTTTTTAGTACATATTTACTGACATATTTTAAGCTTTTTCAGAGTTTTAGCACATATTTCGCAATTTTTCAAAAAATTCCTTAAGAAAAATGCAATAAAAACGAAAAATACACCCCTATGGATCGACTTTCAAAAATGCACCTCTAAAAATGACTTTTTCTTGGACCAAAAATCCACCCTCAACGATCGACATTTTCCCTAAAATTTTTTACTTTTGATATTTTTTATAAAATTGTCCAAAACATATGAAAAATAGTATATTTACAACTGTAGGAGCAAAATTAATAAAGATAGATGAATTTTGAAGGTTTTTATGCATAAACTGACTAGATTTTGGCCCTTTTTTGCACATATTTAAGCACATATTTTGGCTTTTTTGGGATTTTTAGCACATAAAAACATACATATTTTGGGTTTTTTAGCACATATAAATCCTATCCCTAATTATAAGGGAGTTTTGAAGGAAGTTTGAAAACCGGGAGCAAAATTTCAGTACCAAAATAGAAAAATTGGTCTTTCAGTACTGGTCCCGGTCCCGTATAACCCTACTTTTTTTTCATACGCTCTGATAGTACTTTTTTCTTTCCCACGCTCAAAATTAACATATTCAATTTTTGCTTAAACTTCCCCCCCCCCCCCCCCCCCTTCTTTCATTGGTGAGGAGGATTAGCGCAGCAACGTCCACACGCCCGCAGCTTCCTCAAGCGGGGGGGGGGGGGGAAAGCAATTCCGTCCTCCCCATCATCATTTACAAGTATTCCACCACCATTTCAGAGATGAGGATGTTTAAGAATTTGATTGAGAAATGAGCCGAGAGCTTCTCGGTTAACCGGAACCGAACCCGAGGCTTAAACCGAGCTTCAGGTTTTTGGTTCGGTCTGAAACCGATGGCCGGGGGGAAGTCCGGTGCTCAATTTATTTCTCCAACATTTTATCACCCAATCTTTCTTCAACAAACTAAAGCACGGACCAATCGGATCGAGATTTTTTGTGATTTTTGATCGAAATCTTAATTGACAAAATTGTGCCGAGATCTTTGATATTCTCGATCAAAATCTTGATTGGTCCTCAAAACTCAGGGCTTTTGTGCAACAAACCCATTCATCCCTTTTCTTGTCACTTCCCCATCTTTTCTTCTTCCACAATAATTGTCAATTTTATCTCTTCCTTCCGTCTACATCCATAGGATTTTTAGTTCTTCATTTATGCAACATCAGTGGAAATAGTGCCATATTTGTTGGCAAATGTCCACAAATGAAGTATTTAAATAATATAAAACAAAATTTATGAATAATTAATTTTCACTTTGCTTCAAAATTGACGGATTAATTGAATAATCAAATAATTTAAATTAGTGCCAATTTCTTGGCCAAAGGTTTGTCTCCCACAGCTACCAATTTTCATATTGAGGCCAAAAATTGCGAGCAAATGCCAATTTACAAAGGCACAAAAATTGCCAATAATTCAATTCTGCGGCAAGAATATATTTTGGGATAATTGCCACAATTGGTTGACCACATTTTGTGTTCCAAAATCTAATTTTTCGGCATTTGAGTGGAGGGGTGATCATTTGGTGCCAGAATGAATTTAATTAAATATTTATGAAATCACTTTATGCAAATTGAGCCCGGTTGTCAAAACCCCCATAAAAGTATCTTTTTACATAAAATATTTTCATATCAAAAACTTTTTAAAAACGAAAAAAAATATTAACATGGGATTGTATCAAAAATGGGAATTTCAAATTCATTTTCAAAGATTTTGAATGTCAATTTTCATTTATTTGTTAATTAAAATTGATCCTTTTTTTATCCATTTTTTTACAACAAAAAAAAATTTAACGAGGGCATTTTCTCTCATTTTCGATCCGTTTCTAAGAGACCAGACAAATCCTTTCTTTTCTTACAAATGCACTTTTGGCGTGACTTAAGTGTCTGGGGACTAAAGAACTTTTAATTTTAAACAAAAACTTTTGACACCAAAAAAGTCGGGACTTTTTAAAGTTAACAAAATTTTTGAAAATAATTCTATAAAATAACTTTTAAAAAATAATTATTTTTTACTCAGATAAGTATTTTTTAAATAAAATTGTAAACATTGAAGTTTGCTTTTTAAAAATATCTTTTTGTTTCACAAAGACTTCCGATTTTAATATAACCAAATTTGTGCAAAACAAAATTTAAATTAAAAAATTTTCCCAGAAATTTGATGGCTTTTCTCCAAGTGCATAAAAAGCCGGGGTAAGGACTGCTGCTTCTTCTTCGTCTATCACTTAAATAAATTATTTTCCGCTTCTTTATGTACTTACGCTTTTCCCCCACGGCATTTTTTAATTTTCCTCCCCGTGAGCGTTTTTGTACAATTTTTGCTTAAAATTTAGTTTTTTAAAAATGCTTTAAAAATTTACCCAAAATATGAAAAAATTAGATATATTTTAAAGATTAAAATATATGTAAAAATTCTAATTTATAATCCTTTTTTGAAAAAAAAAATTTTAATATTTCTCTGAAATTTTATTGTTTTCTTCAATGTTTTTTTGCAATCTTTTTATTACTTTTTTTAATTGAATTTTAGGTAACACTCAAGTTAAGCTGTCATATTTTTAATCTGTTTTGAGAGGGAAAAAGTCCATTCCTGTTGATGACGTCTCTGGAAATGACATTTGGCCCGGGAGGTTTTTTGTTTTTTTAATTTCTTTGGTTTGCCTGAAGGGACAATTTCTAGACATTTATGGCATTGCATTTATCATACGTTCTTATTTTGCATAAATCATTCTTTTTTTTTCTTTTTTTGCTCGTCCTATAAATATTTTATAATCCACTAAGACCGCCTGACAAGAAAAGTGTGAGAAAAATTGGGCTTAAAATTTAATCCAGGAATAACGTTAATGGAAGAGCCTTTGGGCTCTTTGATTCACGTAATTAGCATTCCGAATTGGACTCTGAAAAAAAATTCTAAAAAAAGCAAGGGAATTTTCGCTTCTAAGCCCCACACCGTATCCAAATCCCCACACAGCCAATGCTTCCTGAATCCCTTCAACAAGCCTAAGCTAGGCCAAAGGTAAGCTTAAGCTTACTTCGGTCTAAGCTTGAGCCTAAGCCTGAGCTTAGGCCTAAGCTTAAGCCTAAGCTAGGCTTAATCTCAGCTTCTTAGTATGGGATTGAATCGGCCATCTTGGTCGGATTCGGACCGGTAGCCGAAATTTCAACATGACGGCAATTCCACAAGAGAAGATTGGTTTTGCCAATTTTAGTTCAAGAATGTTTTATAATTGATTATTTTGGGGTTGGCAGATTAAAATCATTAAAAAATTGCAAAAAATGTTCGGCACGGTGTCCGGCACGTTCAGCAGAATTGGAGGCGGCTTCATAACTGCCAGATGCAGCAAAAATTCGCTTTTGCGCATTTTCCGCTTATGTCTTCCGTACTCACAGCAAAATTCAACTTTCCGAAAACATTCGACCTCTATCGATGAGGCAAAAAAAAATTTTTTTTTTTTTAATTTTTAAATTTTTTTTAGTTTTTTGACGAAAAACATCCCATCGATCCGTCCAGCTGCAGCACAACAATTCGACATCAATTTTCTACAACCAGTACGACAAGCAAAAGCAGCAGCAAAGTGGGGCAACAACAAGTTGTGGAAAGGTTAAAAAAAGCGAAAATGTTTTATTTCGTTAATGGAAATTAAAATTAAAATTATATAAATTGCATTTATTTTTTCAGGGAAAATTCTACGCCAACTGAAGAACAAATGCCACCGGATTTATTTGGTCAATTGCACTTTCGGTTGGACTACGACTTTACCACGAATCGAGTGATTTTTTAAAATTTTGTGAACTAGGAAATATTAAATTTTTATTTTATTTTTAATTATATTAAAGGTTAAGATTTTATTTTAGACTGACTTTAACTCACAAATTAGTGTAAACTCTAACTTCGGCATATGCTTTTTTAAATTTTTGTTTTAAGTTAATGGTGACTATTTTGGAGTGCAAAGCTTTGCCAGCAATGGACCGCAACGGAATGAGGCAAATAAAATAAAATATTTTAATAAAAAAAAATAATTATTATTATTTTTTAGTGATCCCTACATCAAGGTGACCATGTTGCCAGAGCGAAAGCCAAAATTTGAAACACGAATCAAACGTAACACACTAAACCCGGTAATTTTCGGGTTTTTTCTTTTATATTTTTGAGTTATTATTTTTCAATTAGATATTCAATGAGACATTCATCTTCAAGGTTATTATAATTATTAATTTATTTAATGAAATTTATTAAATGTAAAGTAATATTATGAATTGAATAAAAATGGAATAAATAATTTTTAGATTCCTTATTCGGAATTGTTGGGGAAAACGTTGGAAATTGTTGCTTATGATTTTGATCGACTCAGCAAAGATGATCGGTAGAATAAATAATATATTTTTTAATAAAAGATTTTAATACACATTTATTTTATAGATTGGGCCAATTTTTTGTGCCATTAAATGGCGTCGATTTGGGAACAACAACACAAAAATGGACACTTTTTGAGGCTCCGAAGGATGTTGATGAATTGGTTGGTATTGATGAAGTTCTGAAAAAAAAATGTATTAATTTTTTTCGCAGGAGTCGCGTCTTGGTGACGTCTGTTTTTCAATTCGTTATCGGCCTGCTTCGGGAACAATAACTGTTACCATAATGGAAGCGCGAAATTTGAAAAAAATGGACGTCAGCGGTTCGTCGGGTAAAAAATTAAATTTAAAATAAAAACAGAAAAATAATTCCACAATTTTTAGACCCCTACGTCAAGATGTACCTTTACGAGGGCAAAAAGCTGTGTGCGAAGAAGAAAACGGCCATTAAATACAAAACTTTGAATCCATAGTAAATTTTAGTGCATATAATTCAAATAAAAATATTCTAGATTTTAATGATTTAAAATGTCTTAAACGTAAATAATTTAGATAATTATTTAAAATGACTTAAACGTAATTAAATAAAAATTGTAATTTTTCAATTTTGTTGAAAAAATATTTTTTAGTTACAACGAAAGTTTCCAATTCAAAATGGTGCCGGATAAAATGGATGTAAGTTTTCAATATTCTATAATACGATTTTGATTAAAAAACATTATTATCAAAGTGACATTTTAAATTTTTTTCTGAAGAAAGTGCATATGAGCATCACCGTGTGGGACTATGACAAAATGAGCAAAAACGATTTCATTGGAGAGGTAAACCAACCAACTTTTTTGAAACAACAAAATGCCAACTTTTTAAATTGGTTAAACATTTTATTTTATTTAAAATTTTCTATTTGGCTTTTACAGGTGGTCCTTTCCTCTGTCCAGCTCCAGTTGCCGTCCGTGAGTTTGGCAGCTCAAGAACAGTGGAGCGAGATGATGCTCACGAGGAGGCCGGTAGGAAAATTTTCAGAATTTTTTCAAATTTTTCAAAATCGGTTTTTTGTTAATTTTCAAAAAAAAATTTTTAGGTCGTCCGATGGCACACTTTGCAGCGGAGGGAAAAGGAAAAGTAAAAATGGAATGTGATCAATATGATTATTCTACATAAATTTGATGAATGATCAAAGCTCGCATAAATGTGGATTATAAGCAGAAAAAAATGTCAATCGGTAAAAAATTACAAAAAATAAATAAAAATATAAATACATATACCATAAAATTGATTTTTCAATCTGTTAAGCAAAAATTTCTTATTATTTTTGTAAACTTAAATTTTATTTTTTGTACATATGTTCATTTAGATAAAATATATAACTATTTTTTACATCATTATTCTTTTGAATTTTTCTCCAAATTTTTACGAATATTGATTTTTATTCAAGCTTTATAATTCAGATTTCCAAAAATAATGCATTATTAATCGTGTCAATAATCAATTGGCATTCATTCTGAAATCAATGACATATTTTGTCAGGGTTGTGGTATTTGTCATTTTCGTTATTCTTTCTGTCCACCTATAAACGAATTTGGAATCACAAAACCGCATAATTTCCTGTTTAACATTTAAGAATGAAATTCGACCATTTGTCTATACTTATTTCGTCATTTGTCGTCACTTTGTCAATTTGTTTTGCCGATTTTGACATTTTGCCTGACCCGGATAAATTCATCGAAAATGGCCAACTTGGCCCAGTGCGAATTTTTGTGCCGAAGAAACATCGTGAGCGAGCAGTCCAAATGAAATACATCGACAAAATGATAATTTCGGACGAACAAACGCGCCAAAAATTCTTTCGTCCAGTTAAGCAAAATTTTTTATTTTTTAAATAAATAAAGAAAAATCATTGAAAATTTATTACGTAATCAAAAAATATAGGTAGTCCAGTCTTGTATAGTAAAAAAAGAAGGGGGGCTCTTCCAATTGGGGGGTCGATACTCTCTGGGGGGTCACTCAGGGACGCCTTCACCAAATGAACTCCAATCTTTCCACTCGCACACAAATATTTATTAACACCAAAATATCAATAGTCCGCGGAGGCGAAAAGGGACGGTTATATCATAAGAAGGAGAAGTACCAGGAGTGAATGAAAAAAGGAATGGAAAGGACATTGAAACAAAAGGGCGGGGCTTAGAGATTGATCAATAAGGAACAAAATGCCACAATAATTCAAATAAATGAAGTCACATCCCCATAAATCCAACACTTGCTTCAAAAATGAAAATGTTAAAAATATTCAAATCCTAAAAATTATATTTTTAAAATTTTATGCTTTTGTAATTTATTTTATGAAAAAAGGAGTTTTTTAATTTAAAATTTTATTTCAAGAAAACTCCCTGCAAATGCGAAAATTGTGTGGAAAATCGAACATGTGGCTGCAAAAAATTCTCAAAACTTCGTATAAAGGTTGAATATGATACTAACATATTATTTTTAAAAGTTTACTTTGATTTAATATTTGTACAATATTATTTTTAATTCATTCATTTAGGTAGTTATTAAAAAAAAGAATTATTAATTAATATTGACCTTAATTTTAGAATGGAAAATTGTGCACCTATGATCAAAAACTTTCGCCATGGGACCATCCGATTGTGCCATGCGACGCGAGTTGTGCTTGCAAAGCCAAATGCGGCACGCAGCCCGTGCCAATATCATCTACACGCATGTACATTGCGTACAGCGAAAAAATGCAGTTTGGTCTGTATGCGGCAGATCAAATCGACAGGGGTACTGTAGTTAGAGATACATAAATCCGTATGAGAAAGAATAAAACGCCAAGAAATTTAATTTAAAAAATATAGATTTTCAAATGTTTTTGGTTAAGCAAGAACATTTGCTGTACATACAAAAGTACTAAGAGTTTTTAAATCCGTCGTGCTTTGAATCTCGACGAAATTTCGAGTTTCAAGTCGATTTTGCTAAATTTTTCAAGTCGAGTTTGGAGCTTCGAGTCTGAAACACTTTGAGTTTGATTGGCAAGCCTGATATACAATAGTAAAGATGAGCAAATGGTATATCCCGGATGGGACCACCAACTTTCTTCCTTACAATATATTTAATATTTTATATTAAATTGTTCTTAATTAGGTGAAATGATTGGCGAATACCTTGGCGAAGTGTTTCTTGACGAAGAAAAAATTCCTTCAACTGAATACACATTTATGGTGCCTTTGTACGACGACAATGATGATTCAGATGATGACAAGACAGATTATGCATGTATAGTGCATTTTTAACGGTCGGGCTCAGTTTGGCGCGACCCAGTTTGAGGGCCGAGGTGTTTGAAACGTTATAACTTTTTGGTTATTTGACCAAATCAAACAATCTTGGTACGGTTCGAAGCCCTATGTCTGTAGATGCTATAATAGAAAAGAACTAGGCGATTCATCTTAAAAAAGGAAGTTGTGATCCACCGTACCAAGGTGGCACGGAAAATTGAGATTTTTACCAGTTGTTAAAGTATCTGCTGGGGGCATAGCATAACTTTTTTTGAAAAGACGAATCGGCTAGCTTTTGCTTGCTCGAAGGTTGAATAAACGGAGAGCTTCTGAATGATACAAATTTTGTTTGATTTGCTTCCCTAATAACTAGGGTCCGGATTTTTAGGGTTTTACATTTTTTTTTTGCGATCAGGGCTTGACGAGAGAAGCCCAGAAATAGCATTCATTTCGAAAAAACTTTTGAATTAGAGCGACTTTTTAGTCCCTAAAAATCCCTATTTCGCCCTTTTTGAGAATAAATCCCTATTTCGCCGTTTTTGCGTTTTTAGACCCTATTTTGGCACTTTTGCCCAAAATTTCTAATCTACCCCTAAAAGTCAAATTTTTTTCAAACTAAAAATGCACCCCTAGAAAAAGACTTTATTCTTGGACCAAAGATTCACCCCCAAAGATCGACATTTTCCCTAAAATTTTTTATTTGATATTTTTTATAAAAGTTTCAAACATGTGAAAAATATAATTGTAAGAAGAAAATTAACAAAGACTGATGGGTTTAAAGGTTTTAACGCAAAAATTGACTGGATTTAGTCAGTTTTAGCACCTTTTTTAGTCCCTATTTTGCCACTTTTTGGGGTTTTTTGTCCCTATTTTGGGGTTTTTTAGTCCCTATTATATAGTCCCTTTTTCACGTTTTTTAGTCTTTAAAAATCCGGACCCTACTAATAACTAAGTTATGAGAATGATCGCGCCAAAACGAGCGAATCCGTTTTTTAAAATTAATTTTTTGAAATATTCTTAGTGATTGACTCATCACGATTCGGTAACCATAGTTCCATGGCAAACCACAACTGTAGCCCATCCGCTGAAGCCATTTATTTTTATGTGCCAAACTCGGACGGCACAAAAATGCATCCGACCATTGGACTGTTCGCTAAGTTGTGTTTTTATTTATTATTTAATTGTTTTAAAAATTTAGAAAGGAAATACAGGCGGGCGAAGAAATAACAATACATTACGGTATGGACTATTGGAAGGACAAAAACTTTCATTGCGAATGTGGCAGCCGGCTCTGCTTTGAAAGGGTTGGCAAAACGCCAAAAATTCATGTTTTGTATACAGTATACTAGCGGTTTAAGTGCGCTTACGGTGCACCAACCGCTAGGAAGTACAATTATAATGAGCAGATTAGACCAAACTACTTCTAAAGCTTTTATCTTTAGCATTTTCTTCTTTTGGCATTTCCTCCTTTCGGCATTTTCCCTTTTAGCATTTTCGGCATTCTTTAAAAATGACTAAATTTGCTTCAAAGTTTGAAAAATTGTTATAATTTATTCCGATTGAGTTGTATCGTCTGCTTAAACCCTTTTGGGGACCCGGGCTGACTCAAAAAGCTTGATTTTTAAGAGTTTTACTAAGAAAGTTTAAGTTTCATAAAAAATGCGAATAGGTTGGTTGATCATTGCGCAAATAGTGCCAATTTTAGAAGAAATTGTTGAATGGATCAGAAACATCAACACAAAAGCGGGAAAAATTGCTAACCGATTTGATGATGGAAACGAAACGCATTACCACCACCAGCAATTCTGGTGGCATGAACATTCGAAAAAGTTCAGAAGGGTCGTCATCAAATCCCAACAACAACAAGGTGTACATGGAAGAGGAACAGACCAATTCAAATTCGATTCAAGAAAATCGAGCAGGACAAATTTCGTCAAAAATTAATCCAAATCATCAAGAAATTGTTGAATTGATTAGGAATCAATCAAATCCACCAAGCTTCATCCAAGAATCTGCTCAAATGTGTGCGGACGACGACAACACGAACATCGACAGCGACACGGCATGGAGCAGCAGCGTTTGGGCTGAAATTGTAAAAAAGTCGGGGTTCGGGACGAAACTCCCCGACCAAAAAAAGTCGGGGTTCGTGGTCGGGAAGCAACCCTAGTTTTTTATAAAAATCTGGACTCCGGTCCTATCCGATCTCTAATCTCGATGATCAGTGTGTTTAAAGTAGGGTTGTCGCCCAGAGGGGGGACTGGGAAAACCAGGGACCCGGCCATTCTCATCCCCGTTCCCCGGTTTACCCATCTCTAAAAACGGGGATCCCTCGGTCTCATGCCTGCCCGGGGATGAAAATGCACCCCTAAAGATGGCCATTACATCAGGAATTTTAATGATTATATTGATTGAATTTTGCTGAGACGTACTTTTTGGTAAAAAAATTTCAGGATGAGATGGCCGGGGATCCCCGGTTTTCCCCGTCCCCGCCCGGCTTTAACCCTAGCTTGAACCCGCTTGAGTGCAAGCAATTACTTATCTTTTTGCCTCTTGTCACCTACGCTTCCCCCAAAAAATTTAAATCTCGATCAATTTCTTAGCAAATATCGTTAAATCTTAAAAAAATTTCCCCAACGGACCTCTCACATTTCTAAAGCTTAAAAAAATTGCATTTAGTTTAAATTTTTTGATTTTCAAAAAGGTGCCCAATAAAAATTGTATTTTTTCAAAAAATTGCCCATCCCCGTACGTGGATCCCCGTTACCCCTGTGCTCATCCCCGAACACGGGGATCCCCGGTTTGTCGTCCTCGGTATCCCCGTTCCCCGGTTTGACTGGGGATCCATCCCGGCGGCGACCCTAGTTTAAAGTCTCTAGCTATTGGGTTGAATTTATATAATTAGAGCAAAAATCCCGGAACAGCGGTTCCTGGAACCGGAACCGGCAGGCACATCACTGGTCTACGACCAATTCATATGAAAGCACAAACATTTGTATTGAAAATTAAAATATATTTTGTGACTGTTTAGGAAAATGGTGCCAGTGAAAAACGTAAAGCCAAAATGAAGCACCGATTGGACATTGATGATGGTAAAAAGCAAAAAATGAACACATTCAAAGCTCACAACACCGTAAAAAGCAAAGCCAAAGCTAAAATGAAACAGTCAATGGAAATTGATGACAAATCGAAAACGACAAAAATGTTTATTTTCAACCCGACAACTTACGATTTAAGTAAATTTAATTTATTTGTTTTTTGGGAAAAAATCTTTTTTTGCCCTGTAATTGAAGAAAAGTCTCCAGCAAAATTTTCTAACCTTCAGTGATTTTTGTTATTAATTGAATCATTTTTTAAGTGATTAAAATGTGAAAAAAAATCTTTATAAATAAATCTCCTTTTTCTGATTTACATATATAGGTTTTTGCATTGGTTAATTTTGGGAATTCTAAAATTTGAAAGTCTATATTTTAAACTCAAAATCAAAACAAACAAAATGCCATTCGAAAGCTCTAAATAAGAAGAATCATTTGGGGGACAAAGACAAGCGATTCAATTCGTTTTTAAAAAGTTCAATGTGAAAAAACAGCTAAAATCGGGGTTTTTTATAGTTTTATTGAAATAACTTTCTTACATATTTTCTAATTGTTTCGCTTTGGCTTAACAATAGCTTTTAAAAGCTTAGAGCTTTCGAATGGCATCTTATTTGTTTTATTTAATTGAGTTTAAAAAAAGTTATAGACTTACAAATTTTAGAATTTCGTTAATTCCAGAATTAACCAATTTCCAAAATTACCCGTAATATATCTATCAAAAATAAAATTCAGTTTAAATAAATTAAATTGCAATTCATTTTTTACAAACAAAAAAAAACTTTTTACTCTGTATTTTTCTAACTTTAATGTCATTTAGACAATGATAATAAAAATCCAGTTTTCCTATTTTCTGGGAATCCGGGTAAATTTACACCGTTCATTTAGTGTCGGATGTTCGGCACATTTTCTGGACGAGCATGGCACCATTTGACATTGGGACTGAACAGACCAGTGCGCAGAATTTTCATCACCTTACAGAAAATTTTGCCCTAAAAATCAAAAAAATCAAACCGGCAGAAGTCATAAATCATCTTCAAAAATGTTTTTTGAAAGATGCGTTTGTCAAGTATCATATAATCGAAAAAGTTGAAGTACAGACGGAAATTTTGTTTGGCCAACGAATGTTTAAGTGCGTGATTTAATATATTTAATTAAAAATATTTTGATCCGATTATTTTATAACCTAGAAATTTTAAGTTTAAAAAAAATTATTTACTGGTCTGATCACCCAAATCTTTAAAAATAAACTTTTATTTGGTTTTATTTAAAATTATTGTGGTCTGATCATTCTTTTTTTAAATTAAAATCTAAATAAATAATATTGACGTTATTTTTATTTAGCATGAAAAAGGAAGCTAAAAATGATTTTGAACGAGATTATGCACAAGTTTTGTTTTTCTATATGTGCCTGTTCAGACGATTGATCGGACTTTTTGAGATGCCGTACAGCGATGTTGAAATTGGAATGGTAGAAAAATTTTCTAAAATTATAAAAAACCAAATTTATGCATTTAAAATAGTCTGGTGGCTAAAATAAAAATATAAATTAAATTTTTAATTACTTTTAATTGCTTTCAAATAAAAAACATCTTTTTATGCGTATGTCGGCGTATATTTGAATATTAGGATTATTCGAACCTAGTATCGGCGAGTTAGTATTATTTGAATAAAAATTCTTTTAAACTCAGTAAAATTCGAATTTAACTAGTAAAATATGGTTCTTGTTTTTTCCAAAGAAAATATAAAAACTAAAGAAAAATTGAAGTTTTTTCAAATTTTACTAGTAAAATTTGAATTTTACTGTGTTTAGAAAGAATTTTTTATTCAAATAATACTAAGTCTGCATTTAAAATAGTCTCGTTGGCTAAAATAATAATATAAATTAAAAATATTTAACTTAGGAAGAAAGAGAACTGGAAATTTTGATCAAAAAATATACGACAAAATTTGGCGAGGAATTTGCAAATTACATAGTAAAAATAGAACCCCAATGGAAGAGCAAGGTGGGGGGATTAAAAAATTATAAATGTAATGAATTTATTAATATTTTATTTAGTGTGATTTCATTTCAACATTAGAAAAAACAGACAAAACCATTGAATGTATGGATCTGGCAATATTCGGCATCGAAATAATCATTGGCCCACTTATTGGCCAACAAATTTTTGTGGAAAATGAAATTGGAAAATTTGGGAAGAATTCCTTTACAAAATTGGATGAAATTTCAAAACTCGATTTGGTGGCACTTTTGTTGGCCAAAAATGAGGCAAACATTGTGCAACTTTGGTTTGAATCGGCGGAAACTGCCAAAGAGCAGCCATATTTTCGGGATCGGTTAATAATTGCCAATAATTTTTTATGTAAAATCATTTAATTTTTTAAACAGATTAAGCATTGCTCCACGAATTCATAGCATAATAAACCGTGCAATTCTTGAACATCGTGGAGGACATGAAAAAGTGAATTTGATTTTAAATGCCAAAATGTACAAACGAATCTTTGACTATTTGAACAAATATTTCAAACTGAGCGTGGATGAACTGCTCGGAAAACAGGAACGTCCATTATTTGTATGGAATTCATTACAAAAGTTTATCGAAATTTGCATCAAACAATTGGAAGAGTTGCTTGGCCCGTGATGTGTACACATTTATTTATAAATTATCGAGATTTGAATTTGTGCCTGCTTCTACCAAAAAAATGTGTTTAAATTTTAGGGATCGATCAATACCAGTGGAAAAGGATAAATTTATTAACTGAATCTCTCAATTTACTATTTGCTGATAAAAATTGAGTAAATATTTAAATAAGCTAGGAATGCTAAATTATTTTATAAAAATAAAAGTAAAAATTAAATATAAATTCTTTTATTTTTTAATAAAACAATGAAGCTATGAAAATTTAAAAAAAAATTAGATTTTTACACCCAAATAAATACAATCGAACACATTCTGCTAACGTGGAGGCGTGGGATACCCCAACGGACCGTGGCTCCCGGAAATGCGAAAAATGCAACACCAAAAAAAGTTTTGTAATTAAAAAAAAATCGTCTTTCTGGGATCTGTTTAGGCTTTTTCTTAATTTTTAAACAAAATTTATCTAGCTATTTCTCTGGATTTAAACAAAAGATTTTTATTTATTGATGAAAATTTTATCGCTTTTTCCCATTGTCCTATAGCATTTTTTGAGAGGCAAATTATGTACATAATAAGTGCAATTATGTCGGAAGACATGCAACCAATTCACATCAACTATATGCAATGCGAATTCACTTCGTCCGCACACATTTTAGCAATAAATAATTATTTCATATTTAAAAAAAAATTTAATATTCATTTATTTTTATTATTTCTATACTTATTTTCAAATAGAACGGATTTAAAAATATTTCAAAAACAGGAAAATATATGGCGGAAAATTGAGTATTTCCGGATTTCCTAGTACTGACTTGTGCGTAGCTTAAAAAAGGTAGGGCCAACAAAGTTAAAAAATAAAAAATGACTATTTTTTGTCGTTTTCTGGCCATAACTTTTCTGAGTTTTGACCAATCAATTAGGCTTCTGTTAAACATACCTAGCTTCTACTCATAGAAGCTTTTTTTAGGTATAATGTTCGACCTTTGGAGTTCAACCTTCAAACCAGTAGCCTATATAACAGGGTACATTTTATTTCAGCGCCGTTCACTTTAGTGCCAGCAAATTTTGAAAGTTTATAAACTTTTTTAAGCTCAACCAAATCAAACAAAAAAAATGCCATTGGGGGTCATTGCCGTCACGCCACTCCCGTCTCAGAAACGTTTAGCAACTCATAACTTTTTTCAAGACTGACCAATCTTTATAATCTTTATATCATTCGAAAGCTCTAAATGATTAGAAGGATATATTTCAGCAACAACGAACCGGTTAGATGATGCACACTATTAAAAAGTTATAAATGAAAAGTGTAATATAATCGAACTTTTTCATTGGTTTCTTCTCATAACTTTGGTCAATTTTATCCAATTCCTTTTTGAATGCTAACAAATAGTTTCTGCTTATTACGGCTTTTCGAATAATATAAAGATTATGAGGATTGGTCAGTATTGAAACAAGTTATGAGCTGCTAAACGTTCCTGAGACGGGAGTGGCCCCGCTTCGTGTATAACACCCCCCCCCCCCCCTATTTTTCGTTTTTTCTTTTCTTTTCGTCTCCAAAAATTTCAAATTTTTGTTCCATTCTCTCTCCCCCCCTCTTCAAATAAAATCCGGTCATAAATATTTTAGGTGAGAGAATGTGCGCTCATTACATAGACACACACTCGCATTCATTTTGTCCCCCACTTCAAACACATGCATTTATCGATTGACAAAAATGCCAATTTCAGCTTCGACATTTTATTTTTGGCAAACTAAAACCAATATCGGTCTCGGCATTTTTGCTTAACAAAATATTATTAGGGCATAGTTAATTTGTCACTAAAATCAAGAAATTGAGAAACAAAATGTTTAAGATTTCAATGCCCGATTTAATTGAGTTTAATGTTGGCGGACAAATTTTTGTGAGCACTTATGAAACAATTGGTTTCGACAAAAAATCACTGCTTTACGCTGTATGGTTTTATCACGTAAAATTGTTTAATTTAACAAATTATTTTAGAGAAAATTTAAAAAAATAAAAGCATAACATTTGTGATTTTGTTTATATTTTAGTGGTATTTGGAAAGGAAGGGTTTCGCCCATACGTTGCTTGACAAAAAAGGTAATTAAAAGAATGAATGCAACTTTTTTTGTTTGTTAAAAATGACCAGAATAATTTTGTCAAACTTTTAAAATAGGTCAATTGTTTTAGGACGATTTTTCATCGATCGAGATCCCGCCAGTTTTTCAATTATACTCAACTATTTACGCCTTCACAGTGCTAAACAGCTTTGGGAAGTTTGCTTACCGAAGGATCCCGACAGGCCGGTTTATTCAAATTAAATGTAACAATTATGTTTTTGAAATTAAAAATTAATTTAACTTTTTAAAAGCTGCCCTAAGGCGCTGAATTCATGTATTTCTAAAAACATTATTGATTATCAGTGATGTAAAGCAGTCGTTATCGGATTTTTCCCCTCAATATCGTTTTGTCAAAAATCCGATTATTTATTTGTTCTCATTATAATTTTGCATTGTTTTAAAAAATCTATGCATTTGTCGCTTTTATTACTGAAAAAAAAATATTTTTAAAGAGTACATTTTTGGAAAACTTATTCAAAAATGATTATTTGGATATCGGAAATAATTGTATTTTAGAAATATCGGATATCGTTTGGGGTTCAATATTGTAATCAGAATTTTTTTTAGCAAT
Organism: Globodera pallida; assembly: GCA_020449905.1. Lineage (NCBI taxonomy): Eukaryota > Metazoa > Nematoda > Chromadorea > Rhabditida > Heteroderidae > Globodera > Globodera pallida. The sequence continues at coordinate 1,904,549 of JAIXHY010000012.1, forward strand.
ATCGTAAAAATCAGCAGATATTGCAATCATTAAAGATTTAGACAACCATCCCTGGTGCATATTTACAGAAATGTCCTTTTTAATTAATGTTTTTTATTCGTTTTTTAAAATTTCGTTAAAAAAAATTATTTAATTATTTCAAAATATGTATTGCACTTTTTTTCTCCAGGCTTGCTCTGTTGACTCAGGAAGCGGAGTTCTTCCGACTTCCGTCCCTCCGGGACCAAGCAGTAGCACTGCTGCACAAATGCACCGCGGCGGAGGAGGCCAACCAGCAGCAGATGAGGGGAAGAACGGGATGCTGGAAGAATGGAATGAATGGGCGGAATGAAGAGGAAGAAGAAGAAGATGAGAGGATGAACAAAGAAGAGAATGATACTTTGGAGTAGGGTTGTCACCCCGTCCCCGACCCCGCAAATTTAGGACCATTTTTCGGGGTTTTCCCCGACCCCGACACTTCTAACCCCGAAAAACCCCATCCCCGACTCGGGGTCGGGGTTAGCATACACCCCTAAAGATGGCATCATTGAGTGACAAAATTCATTTTTTTCCGAGGGCTCGGTGTGGTCTTGCGTACTTTTTGACAAAAAATTTATTGAACTTTTACAAAAATGCGTATATAAAAAATTGGTGCCTTGGTGGTATGTCTGTTTGGCAGTCAAGTTTTCGTTTGGGTTCGAACCCGTTTGAGTGCAACCACTTATTTACTTTTATTTGGCCTTACCCTCCTCTCCCCAATAATAGAACTTTTTTAATAATTTCCAAATATTTTTTAATAAAAGGCTTGCAAAAGATGAATTTTTGAATAATTCATCCCCCCCCCACCCAAAAGCTTTAAGCCTAAGAAGGGCCACTGAAGCAAAAAATGACGATTTATCAAACGATATTTTATTAAATAAAATAATTTTTTTTGTCACATAAAAAATTTCAATTTACTTTCGATTTTCGATGTTTTTTTCCTTTCTATTTCGAACTTTTTAGTTTCGATTTTCGATTTCGACTTCTTTTTAGTTTCGACACAGCCCTGCTTCCCTTCTCTTCAAAATAAGAACAAATTTAAAAAAATTATCGGCTCTAAACAACATTGACCAAATTATAGAAGAAAAAGTTTTTTTTAAAAAATTTCCCCGACGGCGCCGTCGGACCCACCAACAACAAAATCTAAGACTAGATACTAGTGCTGCACGAGAGTCTCGGTCTCGAGTCTCGACTCGAGAAATTTCTCGGGTTTTTTGGGTCTCGGTCTCGGTCTCGAGTCTCGGGTACTTGGTCTCGAAAATCGAGACTTTTTTGCACTAGTAAAGATGGCATTTTTGGTGAGAATTCATTACAGAACTGAGCCTGAAAAATCGATAAACCATTAGAAATCGTTCATTTAATATCTTTTGCACGGTACAACACGCGACAGTCGTTGGCTCAGTGGTTGAACTCTGTCTCATAGTTTATTTATCGTAGGTTCTATTCTCCCCTACTGTGAACCGATTTTATTTTTTTATTTAATGAATTGTTCTTTTTTATTGATTCTTATTTGTTAGTCAAAACCAAAAAAAAAATCACTCAGAAAACCTTATGAAATGGTCTGTTTTTTTGCAAATTTTAGTTGGGTTATTTCGCCAATTCAATTTACGTTCTAAAAAAAGGATGCAATCAACCACTAGTGATCATTTAGGCACATTTTCCTAACTGAATTCATCACTAAACTCTTTTCCCCGGCGGCGCTTTTCGGCACCACCGGGCGGACCCCTCCTATTCCTAAAAAGCTTCAAAAAATACCGCATTTTTTAAATTTTGGTTGCAAATTTCTTAACAAATTGAGTGAAAAAATTCAAAATTTTCTCCGGCGGCGCCTATCGGCACCGCCGACCCCACCACCCCCCCTAAAAGTGTTTGTAAAAAAACCGTATTTTGAAAAATCCTTAACGAAATAGCAGTAAAAACGGAAAATGCACCCTTAAAAATCGACATTGAAAATTTGTGGAACTTAAAATCAAACTTTTTTTAGTGAATTTCAAAAAAAATTCGAAATTCTCGGTTCTCGAGTCTCGACTCGAGAAATTTCTCGGGTTTTTTGGGTCTCGGTCTCGAGTCTCGAGTCTCGGGGTCATTTCTCGGTCTCGAGTCTCGGTGTCATTTCTCGGTCTCGGTCTCGACTCTCGAGTCTCGGTAAATTTTGGGTCTCGTGCAGCACTACTAGATACGCTCCGGTCTCGGGTAACCCACAAAATGGGTTCCTAAAATTGTTTTTGAGGAAATTTTGAGTGGACTTGGATTTCGTAAATTGGCCCGTTATGTACTTGGAAATCAACATGGTTGTACTTGGGAATTGTGTTTACTCGATCGGAATCCTGTCTTGATCGTCTTGTGGAAACCGGATTTTCAGTTTTTGTGGCATTTTAACGGAAAGCGGAAAGCTAAAAAAAACCAAAAAACGGAATTCCGCCCTTTTTATTATTTTTTCTCAGGCCTGAAAGTTTCCGAATATTTCAACATACATACCTTTTTTTGATCAATATTAATTTTGAATTTTTGGCCATTATTTCCTGAATATGAAATCTTCATTTTTGGCCTATTTTCCCCATAAAAAAACGGCAATCCAGAAACATCACAGTCATTTTTGTTTTTGCTAGACGCTTAAAAGCATTTATAGCGAAATAACATACGGGGACTGGCTTTTTTGTTACCAAGTTATATAATTATATAAGTAAGTAAATCATAATTACGCACTTTGGGTCCATCTCCCCCCCCCCCCCCCCCAGGGGCTAAAGTGCCCTTTTTGGTTTAATTTCATTGATTGGCAGCAGATTCTCCAATTTGAATTGCGATTACTCGTGAAAAGAGGGGAGGGAATGATGATGGAAAGGAGCAAAAAATCCAATAAAATTTTATAAATCCATATTCATTTTTCTAAACAATGGTAAATATAAGCATATGATTTATGCATGTTACAATAGCTCCTGGAAATTGCCCATTTCTATAAAATATAAATAAATATTCAAATATAATAATAGCTTTAACTAGAATAAGGAATAAAAACTAATCTAGTAAATTTTCTTAATATAAATTTTCTAGCAATTGTACAATTCCGCGATCAAAAATTTAACCCAAAAGTGGGAGTAGGTGTTTGTTTACTGTATGCAGATTACAGTTCATTTTGACTATCGAAAATAGTGAAAAAAATTTTTGGCATTAATAAATTAAAATTAGAAACCAAACTTTCATTGTTATTTTATTAGTTTTGTTTTTATAGATTGACCTAAATATAAAAATAAAGCAACAAATTGATGATGCTGCTGTATTTTTTGCTTAAATGGGCGATGTTTTTCACAATGTTTTCAAATTCATTGGTCAACACCGACGGCTGTCAGGTCATTACCATATTTCAAATAAAGGGGGTTTGATTTATTCCTAAAAATAGGAAATTTAAAAAAAGGGTAGGCCGACTGAGATTTTTAAATTTTGAATGGCAAAAAACACCGAAAAAATTTTTGCTGGTTTTTTCGATTAAAAACATCGTAAATTCGGGTTTGGGGTTTATTCCGATTTAAAAATTTACGGATTTGGAGTCATTAGTCTCAATCCTAAATATGGGAGGTATATTTTCCCAATGGATAGCGCAAGAGTTACAAAATTTTTAACGCGTCAACTAAAAAGTCGCTTGTTTTTCATTATTATTTTAATTAGGGTTCCTCCCCGACCTCGTGGGGGCGGAAAAGTCGGGGAGGCCGGGGTTAGCCATGTCGGGGGTCGGGGAGGCCGGGGTTAGCCATGTCGGGGGTCGGGGAGGCCGGGGTTAGCCATGTCGGGGGTCGGGGAGGCCGGGGTTAGCCATGTCGGGGGTCGAGGAGGTGGGGTCGGGAGGCCGGGGTTAGCCATGTCGGGGGTCGGGGAGGCCGGGGTTAGCCATGTCGGGGGTCGGGGAGGCCGGGGTTGAGGCCGGGGTTAGCCATGTCGGGGGTCGGGGAGGCCGGGGTTGGCCATGTCGGGGGTCGGGGATGCCGGGGTTGGCCATGTTGGGGTCGAGGAGGCCGGGGTTGGCCATGTCGGGGGTCGGGGAGGCCGGGGTTGGCCATGTCGGGGGTCGGGGAGGCCGGGGTTGGCCATTCGGGGGTCGGGGATGACCCCATTTTGGGGCTCGGGCTGGGGGTTCGGGTGTCGGGGAGGAACCCTAATTTTAATTATACATCTAAATTTTTGATTTAAAATGCTGTTATGGGCATTAAACATAATATTTAAACGTATATTTTCTACATTAACAATTACTTTTACTTTTTTGATCATTTTTTTGAATTTCCTAAACTTTAATTAGCTGCAGAATTTCTGAAAATGTTTGAACCTTTTTCAGGTAATTCCGCCCGGACTCTACAAACTGGCAGTTTGGGATGAGCGGGAGGCCCACGGCGAAGTCAGTGAGGAGGACTGCGACCGAATATTTAAGCAATTAGCGGACGGACAAACATTGCTCAAAACAATGGCATTAGACGATACCGACTATTGGTCCGAAAATTGAAACAAAAACAAAAACTTCAAGAATAATGAAAAAAAAAACCGGTCGGGGCAGTAAAATTATTTTGCCCACATGACGCCAAAATTGTCTGTCAATCGCTTACTGTAGCTAAAAGTTCAAACTTTCGTAAAAATTTTTCAAAAATTTCCTAAGCGTTAGATTTTGGCCAAAAGATTTCGCCTATATGCTAAGAATTTAGAAACTTCCGAATAGTCCCCCTAAAAAAGCTAAGCACTAAAAATAAATGCAATTCTAACACTCCTACTAATTAAATAAATTTCGTTATCAAAAATTAAAAATTAATTTTCACATGAAACATCAAAAAAGTTATTTTACTATATTAAAGCATTTTAAAATATTGAATTTTTAATTTGATTAAATAAAATTGTTTTGCTAAACAGGAAGATGTGCTTTAAACGATTGGAGCTTGTCACAACGGACAAATTAGGTCGAATCGATCCTTATAATGTAACATTTTACAATGACGGCAAGTCGTTTTGTGCGATCAAACACAAATTCAACATTCATTTGATGCCGCTTGATGAAAATAAAGTAAAAATTTAAATTAAATTAAATGAATTAATTATAAAACCAAAAAATTGATTAAATATGTCAAATTAATTATATTTTAAATTTATAATTACTTTTAAATACATGCGTTAAATTACTTATATAAATAAATAAACATGAATATAATTTAAAAAAGTGATGATTTCTGTTATTTAACAAAGTTGTTATATTTAATTTAAACGAGAAATAAATTTTATAATGTTTAATTAATGAGAAAAATTGGTTAATTTATTATATATTGATATATGGATAAATGACCAATGTGATTTTATTATTTTTAAATTTCATAGATTAATAATGTTTAGTTGTTTCCTTAAAAACGATTTTCAATAATATGTTTCCAAAGATGAAAATAATTTTAAAAAATTACATATGTCGGCGTATTATTTAAACTTTTAAACTCAGTAAAATTCGAATTTTACTAGTAAAATTTTTGAAATTTCCGTCTTTCTTTATTGTTTTATATTTTCTTTCAAAAAACTTCAAATTTTACTAGTTAAATTCGAATTTCACTAAAATTTAATGATGTGAAGGCATTCAAATAATACTAACTCGCCGTATTTAAAAAATTTTCAAATAATACTAGGATTATACGAATAATCCTAATTTTCAAATAATACTAGGATTATACTAGGGTTCAGCCCCGACCCCTCGAGGGCGGAAAAAGTCGGGGTCGGGGTTTTCGTCCCCGACCAAAAAAGTCGGGGTTCGGGGTTTTTTCCAGCAAAAACCCCGAAAAATTCAAAAAAGTCGGGGTCGGGGTTTCGTCCCCGACTAAAAAAAGTCGGGGTTCGGGGACGGGGCTGAACCCTAGATTATACGAATAATCCTAATTTTCAAATAATACATCGACCGACACATACACATACACATATTTTAGAATCTCTTGCCATCAGAGCTGTATCCGGAATGTCCATTACAAACATTTAATGCCAAAGTCGTAACGAACATAATATCCAGGTTCACTTCCAAAACCAACAAATATAATGTGCATTATCATGAAGAACCATTTGAATTTTTGGAAAAATTGTTTGACCGTTGGGAAAATAGGGAACGAGTGAAGGCGGAAGATCTGTTTATGCTCAAGGCATATTTGAATGGCTGTCTTCAACACGATGCCAATCACGCATGGGAAAAAGACGATTTGGATCTTTTGAGACTGTTTGGCAAAGACTTACACGAATATGGTCAAACTTGGCAAATTGACAATCCGCTCACAGCTTGCCATGGCAGCAATGGCGCCAATTCAAAAATTTTGCAACACAACAAATAAGCAAGAAAATAAGGTGAATTTTTTGTTTAAAACTTAGTCACTCAACCATTAAAGTAAAATTTCTTAACAATTCCATCAAAAAATTCGAAAAATGTTTCCGGCGGCGCCTATCGGCACCGCCGAGACCCCCTTCCTCCCCCAGCCAGAAGTGAAGCAGATTTCTCGAAAACTTGTAAAAATTAGAAATCGGTAATTTTGCGCAATTTTCTTAACAAACATCGTTAAAATTTCAAAGCCGAACTCTTCCCATTAAAAAGCATCAACAAGTTACCGTATTTTAAATTTTTGATTGCAAATCTCCCTCCCCCCCTGGGCCAATCGTAACATCGTATGGGCCTCTGATTTGGCCATGCCTTGTAAAAGTGTGCCCTCGAATTATTGAGAAAAATTGTTGGTATATGATATTTTGATTCCAATGTACTGATTTTTTTTGAAAAATTTTTGATGGCACCCCTGAGATAGACAGACGTCTCCGCTTTTCCTATTAATTGACTCCACTCTACGCCTAATGCACGAATATGAAAAAAATGTATAAGGGGGACAAAATTTGTGAAAAATATTGGAATAACTACTTTATATGGGACTGGCTCGGACCCGAATAAAAATACTACCAATCGATTCCGCTCGTCGAGCTGATTACGAATCCGCAAAACTTCTTGCCGGAAAAAATTATGAAGAAAGTTATGGCCCCTCAAAGTTGGCCAGGGACCCTTTTGGTCAACATTTTTGAAAATATTTTTTATTCTATAAACTGTCTGAAAATATGTTATTTGATGCCCTGATTACGAATTCGTCAACAGAAACTAAAAATTGAGAATTTAAAGCGGGTTTTGAACCGGTTTAAAATTTTGAAAATTAAGGAAAAAACAATTTTTGAAAAAACCAAAGCCCGATAGGGGAAAAGTTAGACAGTAAGGTGGAAAATAGCAGCCAAAGTACCGCACACTCGACTACGGCGGCCAGTAGGTGGGGCGAAACTCCGGGCTCCGGAAGAAGTCCGCGCGTGACCCGGCTGGGGGTCTCGCGCGCGCCCGCTCCGCGGGTCCCCGCGCGCTCGCCCCCCAGTGGCGCTCCTCAGACTTCTTCCTCCGCCCTCCGTCTCGCCCCACTACTTGCTCCGTCTCCGCATGCTCGCTGTTGGCGGGCCGTTACACGGCCTTTCTTTTTATTATCCGGCTTTTGTTACTTAAAAGTGGCTTTTTCCTCAATACTAAAAATTTCAAAAACCGCTTTAATTCTTATTTTTATTTTCTATCGACAAATTCGTAATCAGCGCATCAAATAACATATTTTCAGACAGTTTTTAGAATAAAAAATATTTTCAAAAATGTTGACCAAAAGGGTCCCCCCTAAAAATATTTGTTGGCGGGCCGTCAGCGGTCTTTCATTATTTAATCCGGCTTTTGCTACTCAAAAGTCGTTTTTCCTTTATTTTCAAAAATTTCAACCAATTAAACGGCTTCAAAGTCTCAATTTTTATTTTTTATTGATAAATTCGTAGAGAGTGGAGTCGTTTGGATATGATTTGATAGGAAATCGGAGACGTCTGTCTATCTCCTTCACTTTTCCAAAATAAAATTTAGGTATGAATAAATAATTTTAAAAGTTATTCAAAACATTGGCATATAGGTGGTCAGGGATGAACTGAATCGATGGGCCCTGTGTAAGCATGTCAATGTGGAAATGGCAAATCATGCGCATATTTTGGCAATGTTCCAACGATGGCTGCTCGGTGAATTTTGGGCGTATGATGCATTCAATTTGAACAACGAATTCAGCAGTTTGATGTCCAACATTATGGAAAACAATGTGAGAAAAGTGTAAGCGGGAATATTCGAGAGTTTCAGTCTTGAGATTTGAGCACGGACCAATCGTTTTCAACATCTCGATTTTTTGAGAAAAAATTTAAATTTTTTAAAGTCGGTATTAGGGGTTAAGGGTTGAAATCACGATTAGATGATGTCATACGCATATTCGTGATCAGCGTCCTTGGAATTTGGTTGTTATGAATAGTTATGGCGTCCTAACTTTCGTATATCAAGCTCAAGACTAAATTTAATCGTCAAATATTTTTAAAAATTTAATTCATAAAACAACTCTTTTTCTACAGAAGATGATCAATGCAAAAACGAAAACTCTGATTGCTCAGATTGGCTTCATTGTGATCAAAGCTTTGAACAAAACCCAACTATTTGAAAACAGCTACAAGCCAAAGTTTGATGTCATTGTTTGTCCATTGGCACAACTTTGTGAGCTCATTATAACAAATATTAAAAAAATCTCCAACAATGCACATGCCAACACAGTATGGCGCAATTTTTGCGCTCAATTCATAGAGCAAATGTGGCATTTGTGGTTCATAGACCATGGCATTCAAACGCAGATCGAATCGGACGACAAACCGGGCGACCAACCAAAGAAGCTCGTTTTCAATATTACACCAAAACCTTCATTTCTCATAAAAACTTTTTTGGCATTGTTTGATGGATCCCAACAACATGAAGAGCATGTCGTCATGAAGCAGCAAATGTCGTTGCTTAATAGGATTGGCAACGTGTTAGAGTTGGCACTGGACGCTTATCCAGTTAAGACACTGGAGGTCATGCATAAGTATAGCGTGGACAAAATTGTTTGCAAATTTTGCATTGAGCGTCCGCCCGGTCGAACATCGCCAAAAAGGTCAACAACCCCCTAAAATTTGTCGGTACTGCTCGTTCCCCCCCCCCGAGCGATTTTCGACGCCTTTCAAACCAGGGCTGTGTCGAAACTAAAAAAAAAAATTCGAAATCAATTTCTTTGACAACCAAATATTACAGATTCAGTAACATTCTAGAGGTGCTGTAGAATTAATGATTAAGCGGACAAAAATGCTTTATTAACTTTTGAGAATGTTGGGAAATAAAATAGTTCAAAAATTTCAACTTTTTGTGATAAGTAGTCTGTAACATTTTTGAAAGCTACTTGGTCGATTAGCTTATACTTGCACAAATATTCTAAAGAACTTAAATCTTTCGAATAATACTAAGATTTTAGAACTAGTTGACCAAGAACAGAGTTATGGTTTTTAAAACCGCCCGGGGGGAAACGAGGAGCGGGGCAGGGGCGGGGGTCAACAAATTGCTGACAGCCGGCCTCGAGGTCAGCTCAGCTTGTTCGATGAGCCTGCTTTTCCCGTCGGAACGCTTGAGCGAATTGAATAAATACTAGTGGATGCTCGAGAGTCTCGGTTCTCGAGTCGAGAAATTCTCGGGTTTTTTTTTGAGTCTCGGTCTTGGGTTTTTAGTCTCGAAAAACGAGACTTTTTTACACCCCTAAAGTGCTGCTTGGGGTTTGTTAGGCTTAGGCCTAAGCCTAACGAACTCCAGCCAGGGTGGCTTAGGCCTAAGCCTAACGAACCCCAAGCCAGGGTGGGTTAGGCCTAAAGCGGTTTTCGGTGATTAATGGTGAACAAAAAAATAAATAAATCAAAAATCATAGATTTTCAAAATTTTTGACTGTGGGTGCATAACCGAAAAGTACTATTTTCCGCTCTAACAAATAAAGGCACAACCCAAAATCCCTGGGATTAAATGCCTGATTAAACCAAGCTACAAAAGTGAAAAAAGATTAAATTAATTCAGTATTCAAATAAAATAATAATAATAAATTATATCTGATTCAGTTCATCTTGGCTGGTAATTTGTGAATTAATCCAATGGGAAAAATGGATGAATTTGACGTCTGATTTGTTTTTGGCTGAAATGCATGACCAGATCGCGGGGTTGGTTGGAGATGCGGAGGTGAACTGCTTGAAAAAGATGGATCTAGTGGACAAAACTGTGCTGAACATTATTGGTTCTCTACTGATGGCAAAGGTCGGTGGTTCGTTTCTGTTAAGCAGAATTTTTTAAAAATTTTGACGATATACCTAGAGGTAGAGCCCGAAACCTAAATTATTTTGATCGAGAATCTCGAAACAAACTCGTCGAGATTTACTGAGATTTCGATCGAGAATCTCGATCGGTCCGTGCTCTACCTAGAAGCCAAAATCCACTTTTATTAGGTGCTGCGTGATGATGGGAAAACATTTTTGAAATTCACAAAATTGGCTGAGAAAACAATATGTAAATTTTGCGCTAATCGGACAGCTCAATTTCACGGATGGAACCACATTTGTGTGTATAACATGTGGCTGCTGCTTACGGCAAAAACAGAAACACAACTTTTTGAGTGCAACAAAGTGGACGAAATGTCGCTTAAAAGTTTCCAACAATTTATTGACCCGCACCCCTTGGTCCTAACCGAAAAGACGGCGGCACTTTTGAATGCCATTGGCAACATGTTGGCACAAAATTTGAATGGCAAAAACAGACGAAAAATTGATGAACTGCTTGAACAGCTCAAAGATTCAATATCATTATTTTGTAGTAGTAGGACTCCTGTGAATATGCCGAAATTATTCGTGTCATGGGACAGTGCATGTGAACGACTTGATAATTTATTGAAGAAGAAGCAGTTGAAGAGATCAGTGTCCGAGAAGAAGTTGAGGAGATCAATGTCCGGGAAAAGTTGAGCATTTATCTGAACACGAATTACGATTAAAAGACCATTGATTGTTGTTGCAAATTGTCTTAAAAGCGATTGTGCCTCTAGCATTGTTTGTAGTAGGGTTGAAACCCCGACGTCGGGGTTGAGAATTGCGGGGTCAGAATTTTTCGGGGGTGGGACTGTCGGGGTCGGGGTTTAAAAAAAAATGTTTTTTCAAAATTTTAGAGGTCAAATTTTTGGCTGATTTGTTTGGTTTGGGTTGTTCATTAGGAATCTTCGAAATCTCGAACTGAAAAATAATCGAAAATGAACCGAGTCGGATTTGAGTCCACACAAAGGGATAATTTACCTTTTTAATAGTCCACAATCAGGGATTAACCGGATGCCAAAAAAAAAGTCCGGAATCCGGAATTTTGGCTTTCAAAAAATGTACGGAAACCGGTTACCTACATTCCCTTCTGATCACCCATAACATTAAAATATAAATTTCTAAATTGCTAAAATACACAATTTTTTGAATTACATAAATTTAGAAAATTTTTGACATTGTCATTGTCGCAAAACACGCATTAAACAAAAAGAAAAAAAATGGCGTTTGTTCTCGAATTTGAATTACAGAATGGGACTGGCAACTAGACAATAGGAAAAAATTAATTAATTCTTATTCTAAATTTTTCTATTAAAACTCAAAAAATTCAATGGATTTTATCACAAAAAATTTTGAAAATTACAAATGAATGTATTTTTTGTCATTTTTGTATTAATTTCGGCTACTGTATTCCTGGACTATGGTTACTGTAGTGCCGTTCATCGAATGCCATTGCACAAGAAGCAAAAGGCACCAAATGCATTTGCATCACGAGAATCGATGCAACGCGGCCATCATAATGTAATAATTTAAAATGTTATTTAATTGGTCTATTATTCATCTATGTATTTGTTATTCAAAAATTTTATTGTCAACCAAAACACGTTTTCATTTAAATCAAATTAAAATTAAATTAAAATATTAATTCCCATAAATGAAAATTGGCATTTTGTTGCAGAAGCAGGCATACAATTTAATCGTGTTCGACATTAACGATATTGAATATTATGTCCAAATATCAATAGGTAAATATTTTATTTATAAATTTATTTTATGAATTTTTTTATTTTCAGGCACTCCACCGCAAGCGTTTTCGGTCGTGTTGGACACGGGTTCCAGCGTCCTGTGGGTGCCCGACACAAAATGTGGCATGACAGGCTGCTTTTTGGGCTGTAAACACTTCGGCAATGAATTTTGCATGGCACAATGTGATGAACAATGTTGTGGACAAAATGCCAAATTTGAACGTGCAACAATGCCAAAATCGTGCCAAAATGTGACCAAATTCAATAGCCATGCGTCATCCACCTACCGTAAGACGAACATAACATTTAATGTACTGTATGACATCGGATTTGCGGCTGGATCAATTGGCCAAGATGTGGTGAAGGTAGGGAGGGACCAGGGATGTAACCAGATTTCGGACTTTTTGGCAAAAACTCCAGAAATTTACAAAAATTGACAGGATTTTTCATAGTTTTCGGTCAGTTTGGGGGGGTGGATCGGAAATTTTGATGAAAACTCTTTAAAAAATAGAACAAAAACTGCATTGCGGAAAGGCAAAAAAATTAGGAATTTCAAATTTTTGAGATTTTGAAATTTCCCGGTCCGGATGAAAGGATATTTTTGGGGTTGGAATTCCGGATTTTCGGAAATTCAGGATTTTTTTTTTGGCGTCCGGTTACATCCCTGCTGGTAGGGACCAAATGCTTCAACTAGAATTGTGCGTGCCCACAACGTCGGCGTTGAGATTTTCGGGGTCAACGGTTTTTTCGGGGGTTGTCCGGCTTTTACTGAAGGTCATCCTTGGTCCCTTGTGGCGTAGGCGAGTTAAGAAACCAAAAAAAAATCTTAATTTTTAAGTTTGGCTCGCCTTTTGATCCGAATGCGCTCACTATTGCCAAATGCCTATTTTGGCCTTGCTGATCAGAAGGACATTCGGTCTTACGCTTTCGACGGCATTCTTGGCCTAAGTGCCATAGCATCAAACAAAAAAGTGGACCCGGTGGTTGTTCAGGCCTACAAGCTGGGACTCCTTAAGAAACCGGTGTTCACTATTTATTTGGCCACTGAAGGGACAGTCCATGGGGAGCCGGGGGGAGGTTAATAATGAATTTATTATTAATATTTTTTTAAATAATGAAATAGCCAACAAATTAAGTTTGTTGGACTAGAAAAGCTAAAAAGTTAAATATGGATTATTTAAAATATTTTTGATACAACATGATTAATTTTATGAAGTTTTAAACAAACAACGTAAACCTATTTTAAATAATTAAAAAAAAATTTTTTATGCACTTAATAATTTAATTTTGCATCAACATTTTATAATCAATTTTAAATTAGGCACTTATTATTAATAACTTTTCAGAATAATTACCTAAACTAACAACTAATAATAAATCATTAAAGCTTTCACCCTTGGTGATGTTGATGATAAAAATTGTGGAGGAATCGCTGATTGGATTCCGATCATCCTACAATGAATTTGGCTTTTGGAAGGTTAACATTGATGTGGGTTAATTTTTTAAAATTAAAATTATTCTAAACTATAAATTTTTCACGTCAAAATTAATTATTGTTTATTGGGATTTTAAAGAATATCACATTGGACGATGGGACCAGCATTTCCGGGGTCAACACTGGCATCGTTGACTCGGGCACATCACTTATTTATGGGCCATCAAATGAGGTTGCCAAACTGTACAGTCACTATGGCGTTAACCCAACCGATCAATCAATTCCATGTGATCAGAAAGTTGGCCCGATCACTTTTCTGATCAATGGGCATGAATACCAATTGACCGAAGTGAGGGAAATTGTTTTAAAAAAATTAATTTTAATAAATATTATGATTTTAAAGAACACACTCATCCTCAACTTTACGCAACAAGGTGGCACTAAGTGTACTTTCGGCATTTTTGGAAGCACGACGCCGCAGTGGCTACTTGGAGACCCGTTTTGCAGGAAATTCTGCCAAGTGAATTAAAAAAAAAAATAATCAGTTTTATTTATTTTTAGGTTCATGACCTTGAACATAAAACACTTGCATTGCCTGAAGCAAAGATGAAAAAGAATGATTGTTAAATTCCGATGATGATAATTTTCTTTTTATGCTAATTAGTCTTATCGTTGAATTGGATAACAAAATAGCAGGAGGTCTGCTTTTTTATTAAAATTCATTTGAATCAAAATGCCAAAAATGGTCAGATTGTAACATGAGTATGTATGTCCTTTTTTTAATTGAACAACTCGCGTTGGTCCTTTTAATTTGAACTATTCAATTTTTGGTTTGAGCGAATTTTTTTTTTGATGTTGGGGGGGGGGGCTTTTTTGATGTATTATAATGGTGGTTCTTAAAGGTATTTGATAAAAAGCCTTTTTGCCGAGGAGGTTTACATACAATTTATAGCTAAGTGTATTCTGCGCGCATTGTCTTCTGGTTCGATTCTCTTTGACTGCATTTGAATTTTCAGTTCGCGACCAATGATGAAAAAGTGCTTCTGAAGTTCGAAATTTTGTTGACCAACAGCATAAATTCTCATAGATACTTCGGAGGTCGCTTTTATTAACAAATTTTTCAAAAAATTTTATGTAAACGCATTTTAACTTCAAAATTATACAAAAAAAGTAAGTAAATTTGGTGGGAAAATGTGTTCACACTCGCTATTAAATAGGGATGTTCAAAACCTAAAATTTTAAGACCCCAAAAAAGCCGAGTCTTTGCTCGACTCAAAATCGAGACTCTCGACATCTATAATTCCGGTTTTTCACAAAAATTTAATTTTTTAACATATTTAGTAATAAATTCTTATCTTTAAAGCCGCAATCAAAAAGCACACTATGTATTTTATGAAAACATTTATTCCAGCACCCAAATATAACAAATAAAATAATAATGCACCACAAAAATGACCCCAAAAATAAATAAATTAATTAATAATATTTAAAATCACGCGAAAAGAAATGTTGCGCCAAATGCCATTCGTCGTGCGCGATTCTTTACGACACTGGCAGAATTTGGGCAGTCTGTGTTGACCGTCGCAGAATTGCAGTTGCATTTTGTTACCGGGCGGCATGATGATGCCACCATTTTGACGGCTGGTGAAGCTGCTACATAAATTAAAATTTTGAAAATTGAAACGAATTTTTTTTTTTTGAAAATCCTTACGTTTTCCCGTCTTGGCCACTTCAATCGCCGACCGTAGGACGATGGAGCGCTTCTTACGGCCTCCACCACCACCGCAACAGCCGCAGCAGCAACCGCCGCAGCAGCCTTAAAAATTGTCGAGATTAAAGGTTAAAAAAATTAAAAATTATATAAAATTTTTACATGGCTTGCAACAACAGCATTTGCAACAGCAAGGGCAGGTCCTGCAATTAAAAATTTACAAAAATTAACAATATTTTTTATAAGCATCGGAAATTTTTTAATTTTTTGATGGGACCTGGGCAATTTGATCAACAATGGCGGGTTGCAGCACTGGCATGGCCCAACACAGGTACAGCCACAACAGCATGGCTTACTGAATAACAAAAATCAATTATTTCTATTTTTAAATTAAAATTCTTAAAAACTTTTGTTTTATTGTAATATTCTCACCAACAACAGCAGCAACTGGCATCAGCAAAATGTCCATTTTGTAAAATAATACCAAACAGAATGGTTAACAGAATAGGCAAAGCGTTGAGAAATGACATTTTTTGATTTTTTGGGATTTTCTAAAATTTAAAGCTCTAGAACAAAATCATAAAATGTTTTAATGTGCATTTGGAGTGGAATCATAAGCAAAAAAACCTTTAAAGATTTTTTCTTAACTAAATATGATTTTTTAATATTTTGGAAAAGTTAATTTTGTGACGATTCTGACTGCAATATCCGTCCCAATTTATACACCCGAATCCCCAATTTTGGCCCAATTGTCCACATTTTTATGGCCAGTTGTTTCATGGTGGACACAATGGACTCACTTCGTCGGCCTCCGATCGGGAGACAAAAAAAAGTTAATTGTCCGATCAGCAAAAGTGTGTTTCTTTCGATCGCAGCAAGGATGGCTAACTAACACTTTCTTTCGACCACTTCGTCCGGAAAGAGTTCCGGAAAAGAAAGTGGCTGGCGTGGTGATGACGCGCAAAAAAAGAGTGTGTTGTTGTTGTTAATAAACAACAATGATCTGATCGCCGCGAAAAAAGTGAATGTGATCGATGATCGAAAGAGTGTGGACAATGTGCATAATTGTGTCCCAGCTCGAAATGATGATTAATATGTGTGATCAAAATGTTGTTGTTGATTGATCGGACATTACAAAAGTCCTTGCGGTGATGTGATCACGAAAAACGTCAATTGGACAAAGAAACTTTCTTCTTAATTAGAGGACCAATTTTGTCAATGGTTCGTATTCTGATCACTATTTATAAAAAAAAGAAAAATATTGATCACTCGAGTCTTTCTGCCTGAATTTTTTACTATCTTATAAAATAATGATTAAAGTTTATTAATTTATTCATTCCACGTTGTTTAAAAGACCAAAATACAAATAATTATAAATAAATGGCAAAAAAAAATAGAAAATTTAAAATCTGATCATTTATAAAGCAAATGGCTCTTCATTTCTCAGCGGCAATTTGCTGGCCCTTTGGTGCATAATTTCGCGAAATCGCAAATTGCCTGCCGATTCTCTGCTGAAATTGAGGAAGGAACTAAAAAGTTTAAATTGAAAATATTGAAATTTAAGTTTTTAATAAAAAATCTTAATTTCTGTTTAAAAATTGATTTTTTTTAGCAAAAATTTTGTAATTTAGTCAAATTAACGATAATTCAGTGCCTTCAGTCAACCCTAACTTTTTTTAAGTCAACCGAATCGTGTAAACTTAGCATTATTCAAAACAAAACAGGGTTGCGTTGAAAGAATTTTTCTAAATCCAAATTTTTATTTCGCTTTTTGAAATCGAAACAAAAGACTTCTCAAAAGTGGAACAAAAATATACCATTTTGCCCTTAGTAGACATCATTGGATCTTTTCATTTTCAACCATTTAAAATAGATTAAATCAAAATTCAATAAAGGGCATTTTGATGCATAAAAAGTACAATTCATAAGAAAAAGTTTTTCAAAAATCAAAGCTCAATTACTATTAATAACTAGCGATGTTTGAGACTCAACATTTACCGAGACTCGAGACCTATAAGCCCGAGACTTTAAAAACAATGATTTAAAGTTTAATTTAAAGGTTCAAAATGTTGTTAAGCATCTGACGGCGTTCAAAATTTACTAGGTTAATTGATTACATTTTTGATTAGGCTTGCCGAAAATTGGTGACATAAGAGTTCCGGTTTTTTTTTGTTGTTATTTTTAACTTTTTCAAACTTTGAGTTTGCCCGCCCAAAACTTTTTTTTTATTTGGTCTGAGACCTAAAATATAGTTTTGTTAATTTTCTTATTTTTATTTTATAATTGTTTAAGGAGCATCCAACCGACTAAACGCATTAATAGCATCAAATGCTTTTGATTGGGATGTTTAGAAAAGTTTAAAATTTTCTTTACCTTTTCGGCGCTTCGACGTCTGCCGATACGTCCATATGAAGTGAATGTACATCGTGAAACTGTCTTTGTTGGGCGTTGAAATTTTTGGCTTGGGCAAACGCTGTTGACGACATTTTAGCGTCGGCCATAACCTTTAAATGTTTTAATCTTGCTAAATTTATTTTTTTTAAAGTAAAAAGAAAAAATGTTTGCAAATTTAATTTTAATTCTAAAAAATATTTTTTTAATTTTAAATTTTATTCTCAGAATAAAATTTCCACCGACTTACCATTGCGGTGGAGTTATATTGGCCTAAATATTTGAATTTTTGTAATTAAAATTTACAACAAAAATTTACCCAAATTGAATGGCTCCACATCTCCATGTAAGCATTGGGCCAAAAATTCCTCAATGAAGCCGGCCATTGCCATTGTGTTGTGTGGTTTTCTGGGGCCATGGCCTAGATATTTTTGGAATTTAAAATGTTTTTTGGCTAAAAACAAAACAAAAAAATGCTTTTACCTTCATCGGGAAACAAAATGTATGTGACTGGGATGTGATTTCGCTTTAGTGCAGCAACAAATTGATCTGAAAAAAATGTCATTGATTTTTTTTTCAAAAATTAGAGAAAAAATTCACCTGATTCGGCTTGTTTAACGCGTGGATCGTTTGCCCCGTGCACGATCAGAAGCGGATTTTTGACCCGATTCGCAAAATAGAGCGGCGATCGACTTTTCAAGAAGCGTCGACCTAAAATGATTTATTTTTAAAAAAACAAAAAAAAATTTTTGTTATTAATTTGCCTTCTTCCGTATTTTTATCAGCTCCAAGCATGGCTATCATGTCGTTGTAAAAGCCTAGCCAATATGGCGGAATTGTGTCCAACAGAGTAATTAAATTTGAAGGCCCGACAATGTCCACGCCTAAAATAAAAAATAATTCAATACCGTATATCCTCTTTTAATCCCCCATCCTCTAATAATCCCCCACACTCTGAGTCGGTGAAGTCACAAAACCCATTCATTTTCTTCTCTAATAATCCCTCACCCTCTACCCACTCTCTGAGAAGCTTAAAAAATAATCCCCCATGGGGATTAGAAGAGGATATACGGTATGTGACTAAAAATTTAATAACCTTTACTTTTTCAAAAGAAAATCCTTTTGAAACTCTAATTATTACAATTTCAATATTTTTTATTTGTTTTTGAATTTTAAGTTTTAGCATTTATTACCGCAAGCAAAAATGTCAGGCGTAAAAGTCATCCCAACCAATGTGGCATAGCCGCCATAGCTTCCACCTTAATTAGAAACCATTTAAAGCTAATTATGCCCCAATTTCCAAAACAAACAAAAAATTACGCACCCATAATGGCCACTTGACGTCGATCCGCAATATTGTTGCTCACCAAAAAGTCCACACCGTCCAACAAGTCCTGATGCATTTTACGGCCCCATTCGCTGTTGCCAGCATTTGTAAGATTTTTGCCAAAGCCCACAGAGCCGCGGAAATTCACCTTATTTATTTTTAATAAAATTTTGGCAAAAAAAATTTAAACTTAAATAATACTTTATAACATTTTAAATTTTATTCTTAATCAAAAAACAACAAATTCTAATTTAAATTGGCTAAAGTTTGGTGCCTAAATTTTAATAAATTCTCTAATTTTTTCTGTTTTAAATTCAAACCCATCTAATTACTCGACGACGCCTGAGGTGTCGTCTAAAAATTTTCTTTTGTTAAGAAAATTTGACAAATTTTGAATATTAGACCATAAGTTCATAAGCTTGTTCAATATTTTTTCCGTTTTTAACGTAAAAAGGCTTTTTTATTCTGTCAATCCCTGGCCCGGCGGTGCCGAGGCACTACCGGAAGAAAAATTTGTTCCAAAACTAAAAAAAAATAATCTAAAAGATACATTTTGCCAAAAAAAATTTAAAAAGTGTTTTAAATATTGCGGCTTCAATTTAAGCTTTGCCTGCATAACGGCATAGCCTCGGCTGGTCAGCCAAGCGTTGATGGCAGCAAATCCGAAGAAATCGCGCGACTTTGGTCCACCATGTACAAGCACCACCAATTTTTGTGGCTTTCTTGGCAACAAGCCTTGGCGTGCCAACTCCAGTTTGTCACCGCGCACCTGTGCCGGCGACAACAGTGGAGTCTGAGATTCAAAAAAAGGTTAATTATGGTAAACTCTCATGTCCAATTCTAATTTTCTGTAGCTTCAATTTGTTTACTAAAATGTTTTCTATTTTAAAATTTTGATTAGTTTTTTGGAAAAGCCTTCTAATTAATTATATTTTAAATAATTACACTTTACCTGTGGTGGCAAACTCAGGTAAGCTTGAATTCGTAGCCCATCTCTTGCGGAATAATCGAAGCCAATCATTTTACTCAGTGGCCGTCCCACCAATTCCGGACGAGTGGTGAAAAGCTAAAATTGGAAAATAAATAAATTTAAATTAAAAGTTTGTTTAATGAAATTTTAGTTTTATAAATATTAATATGTGCACAGATTTAATAAAAAAATAAATAAATAATCAGAACGAACATAATCGGCACGTTTTTTGCTTCGTTTGTAAAGAAAATACCTAAAAAAATATTTTATTGACAAAATGATTCAAGGGCTATTTATTTGATAATTCAAACATTCAAAATTTAATAGATGATTACACATAAACCTTTTTGCATTGTTTTCTTTTAAATTTAGTAAAAAAATAATATGAATTTACTCAAATGGTTGATCGTCTGAGATGAAGCTGACCAGCCAGGTATCGAAGTCCATGCTAAAATTTCGTTAATATGTATTTAATAATAATTTATAAAAATCAACCATTTTACCTCATACTCTCAATTACTGGCGTTCCAGCAGGGCGTAAATTTACCAAATATTGAATATCGTCCTAAACTGCTTTAATATCATTTAAGGCCAACCAATTATTAATATAAAAAATCATATTAAATTTGATTTTGATTACAAAAATTTTATTGAATTTAAATAAATAAAATTGATGACCAGCACTGTTGTGTTTGCTACGTAAATGTCCGGTTTGTGGTAAATTTCAGTCACGGATAACACTGTCCGCTCGATTGGATGGAAAATTACACCTTGAAAATTAAAAATTTTTAAAAAATTTTTTTGCATTTAAATTCACCTCCAATTTGTGCCTTTTGGGCAGTGTAAAGCACTTCATTACGTTCGGGTCGTCCAAAATCATGCACAACCAATTGGCCGAGGTCCTGACCAAATTTGTATTATATTATATTTTAAAATTAATTAGGGATTTCAGCTATTTCTAATCCTAGGGGGTTCTTCCTAACCCTACCCTAAATCCCGAAAATTTTTGAAAATTCTAAAACCACAACTCCCGAATTAATTCAATTTTAGAGATTGAGAAACTTTAAAAAATTCAACTTTTTGTTTGTTTTAAACTGTTTAAAAAGAAAATTAAAAAATTTATTGAAAATTTTTTCGTCAGCTTTAATTTTAGCATAAAATTTTAATAACCGTATCAGCGCCCCATTGCCAATAAATGCGCCGATTGTCTGCTGTGAAGGAAATTGGCCTAAATTTTGTTTTTAAAAAATGTTTTTAGTCATTATTTTGTCTCATCACAGTGTAAGTGCCCGATCGTCGGGCGGCACTCTCAAATATTCAACCCAATTGTGCGCTTCCGATGTTAGTCGATTTGGATTGGCAATGTCGGAAAGTCTAAAATCATTCTTTTTTTAAAATTTAACTAGGTATCTAAACATTTTTGAATTTCTTCAGTCCCATGAACTTTTTTAATTTTTTTTTGGTTAAGAATTATTTGACAACTTGTAAAATATCAACGATCCGTCCATGGACTCCTGCACAACCATTCGAATTTTCAAATCATTGTCAACAACAATTTTGGCGGGGAAGCGTTGATTGTGAAAGACCTTAGAAAAAAGATTATATTATATATATAATTAATATCACATTAAATTTTATAAATTTTGAAATGAAAGACATTGACAAATTGTCACTAAAAACGCTTTCTGATTATTTTTTCGCCCTTCCACGATGCACTTTTTGAACCATTTTACTTAATAAATCTCATTAAAATCCAAAATTTTCTCGGCGGCGCCAACTGATCCAAAAACTATGACAAATCCTGCCCATTTTTGTAAATTTCCCGATTTATTTTCGGAATTTTTTTTACCAAAAAATGCGAAATTTTGGACTCAAAAAAAAATGTCCGGAAACCGGAATCCGGTTCATCCCTGGTACATATCAGACCATTCGCATTTGGTTGTTGACCAAGTCCAATTCGTACACATTGTGATAAGCTGGGTCTTCATCGTTAAGCCCAATCAGAATTCGATGATCACGCAAATTGTTGCCAACAATCATCGCCTAAACTAATAGGTATAGGTGTAAAAAAATTAAAAAATTAAAATTAAAATTGATTAAGCTTAAATAATAAATATTTTTTAAATGAATAACCTTAATGCCTGGCTTATCGTTGACAGTGTACACTGGATTGAATGGCGATGGCTAAATTTTTGTTTATGTTTGAATTTTAGAAAAAAATGTATTTAAATAATGAGTTATTATTTAATCAAATTAAACACAAATTACATATACTAAATTATAAAATTAATTACAAATTTTATTAGATGTAATTGAAAAAATATTTTCAATTTTTATTTTATAACATTTCTAATTTTATAAATTTTTACATTGCTAATATTTATTTTATAAAGTCGGTAATTTTCGTCCCCATCATTGTCCTGATGGTACAGCAGAATATTTGGCACTCCCGTCCATTGGTACCCTAATAAGATGTTAAAATATAATGCAAGAATTTTAATTTTTGCATAATTTACCGCTTATATGACGTTTGTTCTCATATGTGACCGGCTTACTGTATTTGCATGTTTGGCATTTTGTATAAACATTGCTTATTCCATACTAAAATTTGAATTTAAATGAATGACTAATGAGTTTATGCAAAATTATTAAAATCAAATGGTTTATTTTATTTCCTGTACTTCGTTTGGGGCCAAAAAGCCAATGACTTGGCCATCCGGGGAGAGCGTGACCGCCGAATATTTGGGATCATTGAACAACAAAATGCGCGGGATCAGTTGGGCCTCGGATAATGAAAAAAACGGAAATACGACAAAAAATGAAGATAAAATTGATGAAATTAGCATTTTTAAGCAAAATTAATTCTATAAATAATTCAGTTATTTATGTATTAATTAAGAATTCATTTAAATTTGTTTATCTGCCAACTTCTTAAGCAATTTATTTGTTCAGAAGATTTTGTCTCTCTTTAAACTTTAAAACAAACTTTCAATAAAATTAATTAGTTTTAATTATTTATTTTAAAATAAAGTTTCTAAAAAGTTATTTTAGAAGAGAAAGATGCGGTTAAAGATCCAGATTCTTTAGATGAGAACCGGAAAATGCACTCGGAGAGTCAAAAATGGAAAAATTTGGGCTTTACCTTTTTGTTTACCTACTTTTTGAGTCATTATATGAGATGAGAACAAAAAATAAAGATAAAAAAAATTCGTTACAATAAAATTTATTGTAAAACTAATAAATTCTAAATGTTTTTGAAAAATAAAAATTGAACTTTTGCTTACACCAAATATTTAAATAATAAATTATGATTTAACAAAATCTAAATTAAGATTTTTTGAAAGACTAAAAAAAAAGAAGATCGATGCAGCGAGACAATTACAATTTAGCATCATTTTACAAAATTAGTTAAATAAAAATGGGCTTGCATGTGATTAAGTAAAAAAATTGTCGAAAATTTAAAAATTTACAATTCCGTCGCCGTTCGGCCGACCTATAAATACTCAATTTTTTGTGTATTTGTTAAAAATTAGTGCGCAAGTTGGTGGACAAACACCGAAAAGTGCTCAAAGTTTGAGGCGCGAGGGTCTGACAAATCCGCAAAATCCGCGCTGGCTGGTGTGGCCCCCCCCCTATTCACCAATACGTCAAATCCGATCGGATCCGATCACTTTATTAAGTCCACACAGTCCAAAGAATCGTGTCGACCCGCGGTAGTCGATCGGACATTGTTTTGTTGTAATTGAACAAACCCAGAGAAAATCCGAGATAAATGTAAAAATAAATTAACAATTTTAAAATTGTGGAATAAGAAATTTGATAAGACAATTCCCTAGGGAGATTTTTATCAACGCCCAGAGGAATGTTCCCCCCCCCCCTTTACTCTCCTACTATTCGGTACATTTTAAATGTTTTTAAATCTAGTAATTTGATTGTGTTTGAATAAAATTATGTAAAAAAAAGTAATGCAGGAATTTTGGGGCACCCCTTATATTAAATAGTGAAATTAAAACAAAATAAAGACTTTTGCACACCTAAA
The DNA here is from genome assembly GCA_020449905.1 of Globodera pallida. Taxonomy (NCBI): domain Eukaryota; kingdom Metazoa; phylum Nematoda; class Chromadorea; order Rhabditida; family Heteroderidae; genus Globodera; species Globodera pallida. Next base: position 1,928,409 of record JAIXHY010000012.1, read on the forward strand.
ATTGACTTTTTCTTGCACCAAAAATGCATTATTGAAAATCAATTTATATGCCAAACGAGAAAATAGTGACGAGAGGTAAATGTGTAGAGCCCGGGTTTTCATGTTTTAACATGTTTTTTTTTTGCAGATAGGGTTTGACGAGAGAAGCCCAAAAATAATTCATTTCAAAAAATTTTAGAATTAGAGCGACTTTTTGGTCCATATAAATCCATTTTTTGGCTTTTTTTAGAATAAATCCATTTTCGCAATAAATCTATATTTTTGGCATTTTTCCGAAAATTCTTGAAGATTCAATATTTTAGGCACTTTTCCCAAAATTTCTAAAGTAAAATGCAATAAAAACAAAAATGTACCCTTTAAAATCAATTTTTTTTTCAAACTAAAAATGCACCCACCGAAAAATGCCTTTTCTTTCCACCCCCAAAGATCGAAATTTTTCCTAATATTTTTTTATTTGATATTTTTTTTTTAATATTTCCCAAAACATGTTGAAAATATTAAATTTACAATTGTGAAAAGGAAATTAATAAAGAATGATGCCTTTTGAAGGTTTTCACGCATAAAATTGACAGGGATTTGGTTAATTTAGCACATTTTTAAATCAATATTTTGGCACTTTTTGAGGTTTTGGTCCATATTTTGGGGGGGGGGGGGGTTTACTGTAGTAGAGTCCGGACTCCGGACCCAAAAATTTTTTGGGTTTTTTGTACAAAAAATTGGACCAAAAATTTTTGGGTTTTGGTTTTGGGTCAGATTGGAGCAAAACCCAAAAAAACCCAAAAAAACCCAAAAAATACCAAAAAATTTTTGGGTTTGGGTCCATGCCCTTTTTTGTACAAAAGTTTTGGGTGTTGCCCAGTTGAATTTACACCCCTAAACATAGCATCATTAAGTGATTTTTCAATCTTTTTTACAAGACTCTTTCTAAGCCAAATTTCATATTTTTCTGAACTTTTTGGTTTAATTTTGTAACAAAGACTTGATTTTTGTAAAAAATTTTCTGGCGGCGCCGGCGGACCTCTCCCAGTCCTAAAAAATTCAAAAAAGTACAGAGATTTTAAAACTTTGGTTGCAAATCCCTTAACAAATAGTCAAAATTTTCAAAATTTTCTCGGCGGCGCCTACCGCCACCCCCTAGTAAAGCAGAATTCGTGAAAAGAAATTGGTTTTTCTGAAAATTCAAAAATCGGCAAAAATTTTGGGTTTTGTCAACCCAAAAAATGACCAAAAAATTTTTAGGTGTTGGGTCAGATGGGAGCAAAACCCAAAAAAAAACCAAAACCCAAAAAATGACCAAATTTTTTGGGTTTTGGGTCCAAGTTTCCGGTCTCTAGTTTTTAGTCCATTTAAATCCGATCTCTAGTAATCTGCCATTTATTTTAAAGTTAAAAATTACTAACTAAATACCGTATTTCCTAAAATATAACCCCCCCCCCCCCTAAAATAGAACCCCTCCCTGAAATAGAACCCCCCTTTTCGAGGGGGTTGAAAAATAGACCCCCCCCCTGAAATAGAACCCCCCCCCCCTAAAATAGAGCCCCCCCCCCAATTTTTGAATTTTTTTTTTGCAAAATTGGCCATAATTTTTTGGATTTTGCAAACTTTTAAAAATAACTCAAGCGTAAAAATTCTCTTTATTTTTCTACATTTTTTTCTCCAAGTTTATAAACCATTGGCCAACTTTAAGCAAAGATATGAATTTTAAAAAATTTGTAAATCCCTGTCAAGAAAAAATGAAAATTCGAAAAAGTTTTAAATTGTCATTCCGGCTCTTTTATAAGATTTAATGAGCCTTCCGCCACATGCTTTCATTGAAATAGCATGAATTCGAGCATTATTTCTTTTGGTAATACTGAAGATGGTGCCCCCCATTTTTGAAAAAAATAAAAATGGTTTTCAAAGTCGCTAAAGAAATGTTTCTAGGGGTAATCGGGGGGTGTAGAACCCGAATCTGACATTAGTTTAGACCAATTCCGTGAAAATTATTTTTGCAAAAATTTGAATTTTCGAAAAAATGTATGTATTCCGTTCTGGGGATTAAAATCAGTTAAAACAAACGACAAGAAATTATTCTTTCATATACCTAGCATTTTTAATCTTGATCCTGGTCATTTCCCAAATCCTGATCCTGATCGGGGATTTTTAAAATTCGATCTCTAATTTAAAGATAGGTAGTTATGAATTTTTTTGTGAAAAAGACAAAAATTGACATTAACTTTTAAATTCTTTTAAATGGAGAAAACATCTCAATGAGTAAAAAAACTTTCTGCATATTTTAAACTTTATTTTATTTAAACAAACTTTAAGCTAAGTTAGGTAAGCATTTTTTTTAATTCTTCCAATTTTGCTGAGCAAAAATTGGGAATTTTCAAAAAATTGTTGAAGGCATCAATAATTTTCTAATTCTTAACAAGGATTTCCCAGAAAAATGGTTGGGTAACTCATAGATATTGAAGAATTTTTTTTATTTAATAATAAAATTTCTATTCTGGTCATTGATTTGGCCAGAAAAAATGGTCAAAATTGTCCAAAAAATTACACACAATTTATGCAAAAATGGCAAATTTTGTTAATATTTTCTGAAAAAATAGGTTGAAAAATAGAACCCCCCCCCCCCCTAAAATAGAACCCCCCCCCCCCCCTGAAATAGAACCCCCCTTTTTGGGGGGGTTGAAAAATACAACCCCCGGGGGTTCTATTTTAGGAAATACGGTAAATAAATCTAATGTAGAATCTTTAAAAAAATGTTACAGGTATTTTTAAAAAGAATGAAAAACAGAGATTTCTTCACAATTTCGTACCTTATTTTTTTAATATACATACCTAATTTATTTTATTTACGTCGAAATTATAATTATATTTTGTTTGTTTTTGCGTGACGTGTTCTTCTGCTTTTTCTAATGACAAATTGCTTACAATTCACAAATTAAATCTAATCAAAAGCAATTAGTTGGATAATTATTGTCAGCATTTGGTTTGACTAAATGAGTGGTCATAATTGCAGAATTTTCCTGGTTGTGCTTTGCTGCAAATTGTTCATATAAATTCATCAAACAATTATTTAATTATTTGAAGCTTCCATTTTTATTTTAAATAGTTTTTGTAGTTTGAAAACATTTTAGAAAGTATAGATTTATTTAATTAATGATAATATTTGAATAGCATTAGTATAAGCAATTTTAGAATACATGATTTAATTACTTCAAAATTTTGGGTGATTCTACGATAATTAATATAAATTTGCCAAAATCGTTCAATTACATAAATTTCTAACAAAACTAATCAAATTCAAAGCATCACTGCACTTTATTTTCTTCTGCTAAGCAATTGATTAATTTTGCCAAGTGTTTTTGGCCAAATGTTTTAAATAAATTAAATGCTGGGTTTGTATGTTCCCAGAGCAAGTACAAATAATCATAAATTGCTGAAAGATTCTAGAGCGAGCAATTTTTAGTTTTTTTGTAAATTATATTTTGTTTTGTTCATTAAAAAACGAAATAATTTTTTTAAATTATAAATTTTCCTCACCACTTTAAGTTTATGATATCACATTTTATTGCGCCACTTTTTCTTCGTTGTAGAGGTGAAATAATTTATTCAAATTGGCGCAAAACTATTTATGATGTTATGCGCGTTATTTGAGCGCTACCTTTTGTGGACTGGCGTTATGACTAATTTAAACAAATTCTTAATTGCCTATTTTACTGTATTTAGAGATTTTATCTTCGCGACATTTAAATTTTTATGAAATAAAAATGCTTTTCAATAATTTGAATTCAAAATTATTTCAGTTACCTAAATAAGCAAAACTGATTTTTTAATACCTTTTATTATAGAAAGAAAGTTTTATTTAATCTAGAATTGGCGATTTACTTTAATTTAATAGAGCTGTTCGAGAGTCTCGGTCTCGGTTCTCGAGTCGAGAAATTTCTCGGTTTTTTTGGGTCTCGGTTCTCGGTCTCGGTCTCGGTGTCATTACCCGGTCTCGGAAAACGAGACTCGAGAACCGAGACTTTTTTGCACTGGTAAAGATTGACCTTTTTGGTGAGAATTCTTTACAGAATTCTGAGCCTGAAAGATCGAAAAATACATAAAAATCAATTTTAGGAATCGTTAATTTAATATCTTTTGCACGGTTTCGAGAATTTGCAAAAAAAATCGTATTTTTGAAAATTACTTAACAAAATAGCAGTAAAATGGAAAATGACCCTTAAAAATCGACATTGAAAATTTTCGGAGCTAAAATCAAATTTTTTTTTTAAATTTCGAAAAAAAAATTTGAAATTTCTCGATTCTCGGTTCCCGAGTCGAGAAATTTCTCGGTTTTTTTGGGTCTCGTTCTCGGTCTCGAGTCTCGGGGTCATTTCTCGGTCTCGGTTCTCGGTGTCATTTCTCGGTCTCGGTCTCGGTTCTCGATTCTCGGTAAATTTCAAGTCTCGAACAGCTCTATAATTTAATATTTTTGTATACCGTATTTCCTAAAATAGAACCCCCGGGGGTTGTATTTTTCAACCCCCCCAAAAAGGGGGGTTCTATTTCAGGGGGGGGGGTTCTATTTTAGGGGGGGGGGTTCTATTTTTCAACCTATTTTTTCAGAAAATATTAACAAAATTTGCCATTTTTGCATAAATTGTGTGTAATTTTTTGGACAATTTTGACCATTTTTTCTGGCCAAATCAATGACCAGAATAGAAATTTTATTATTAAATAAAAAAAATTCTTCAATATCTATGAGTTACCCAACCATTTTTCTGGGAAATCCTTGTTAAGAATTAGAAAATTATTGATGCCTTCAACAATTTTTTGAAAATTCCCAATTTTTGCTCAGCAAAATTGGAAGAATTAAAAAAAATGCTTACCTAACTTAGCTTAAAGTTTGTTTAAATAAAATAAAGTTTAAAATATGCAGAAAGTTTTTTTACTCATTGAGATGTTTTCTCCATTTAAAAGAATTTAAAAGTTAATGTCAATTTTTGTCTTTTTCACAAAAAAATTCATAACTACCTATCTTTAAATTAGAGATCGAATTTTAAAAATCCCCGATCAGGATCAGGATTTGGGAAATGACCAGGATCAAGATTAAAAATGCTAGGTATATGAAATTGTCGTTTGTTTTAACTGATTTTAATCCCCAGAACGGAATACATACATTTTTTCGAAAATTCAAATTTTTGCAAAAATAATTTTCACGGAATTGGTCTAAACTAATGTCAGATTCGGGTTCTACACCCCCCGATTACCCCTAGAAACATTTCTTTAGCGACTTTGAAAACCATTTTTATTTTTTTCAAAAATGGGGGGCACCATCTTCAGTATTACCAAAAGAAATAATGCTCGAATTCATGCTATTTCAATGAAAGCATGTGGCGGAAGGCTCATTAAATCTTATAAAAGAGCCGGAATGACAATTTAAAACTTTTTCGAATTTTCATTTTTTCTTGACAGGGATTTACAAATTTTTTAAAATTCATATCTTTGCTTAAAGTTGGCCAATGGTTTATAAACTTGGAGAAAAAAATGTAGAAAAATAAAGAGAATTTTTACGCTTGAGTTATTTTTAAAAGTTTGCAAAATCCAAAAAATTATGGCCAATTTTGCAAAAAAAAAATTCAAAAATTGGGGGGGGGGGGCTCTATTTTAGGGGGGGGGTTCTATTTCAGGGGGGGGGTTCTATTTTTCAACCCCCTCGAAAAGGGGGGTTCTATTTCAGGGGGGGGTTCTATTTTAGGGGGGGGGGGGGGTTATATTTTAGGAAATACGGTATATTTGATTTGAATTGCCCAGACTAATTAAAAGAGCTGTCAAAAGCATTAGTTTATTTATTGAATTTATAGAAACAAATTTTAATTTAAGATAGAAATTGACGATTTACTTTTTATTTAATATTTTTGTATGTATTTGACTGAATTGTCCAGACTTAATTAAATGAGCTGTCAAAAGCATTATTGTTGTTGTAATAGAAGTTTTACGCTTAAGTGAAGACATGAACTCAAAAAAAGTGGTTTTGCGCAAAAAACTAGACCACATTCGTTTACTTATTTAAAATTATAATATTTGCATTAGGGTGAGCCCCGATTTTTTTGAAATTTAAGAAATCCTTAAATGCAAATAACGCAAATTTTTGCAGAACTTAGAGTAAATTTGGATAATCTCATAGGTTAAATATTTTTATTTATTGCTAAGATGTATGTATTACATAAACGTTCATTTTAGCATTTGCACATTTCTGTTCAGCCTAGCATGTGAAAAACAATTTAAATAGGCTTCTTATGTTTTTGCATTCACCACAACCGTTTTTAAATGTACAACAAAAAAAATTTTTGTGCCATTTATAATTATAATAGTTCATTTGAATGGGCTTTCTAATTGACTCACGCACGCTGCAGGGCATAAATAACCCGAAATTTGAAGAAAACATTTTGCGCAAAAGAATCAATGCGCAGCAATTTGTTATTTTTGGTTTTTTTTTCATACAAAACTTATCTAAATGTAGGAATTAAAAGTCTCAAAATGGCCGATCGTTTGTCACTAATCATTTCTTTACTAAGTTTTAAAAGTTGTCATATTCAAAACCCCTATAAAGGACCATTTTGTCAACTTTTAAAACTCAGCGACGAAATGATCAGTGACAAAATAATAGGTACCTGACCTAATAAAAATGCCCTCTTCATCACACATTCTTCTTCCATTGCTGTTCATGTCGGTGTTCATCTACACGTCGACATCGCTGTTGACGTACAACTTCAATCAGCCAATCCAACTTCGTCGCCTGCTAAAGATAGACCCGAGGGTTGGGTTTTATTTTTTTGGCATTTCGATTTTTCCGTTACAGCTGAGTAGGCAAGTTTGTCTAGATTTAAAAAAATTGATTTTTCGACATATTAGAAGCTCGAATCGGTCGAAATGGAGGCCAGCTTTAGTTTCTTTTCTATGACCACAAAACCCAAAGAAACAGCTATTTTGTGATTTTCAATTTTTTGGAGGGGAGGGGGAAGGGGCCACATGCAAAACTACCTATTATCGTCTTCGTTTTATCTTGATCAGAAAAAATTAGGAAATTCTAAAAGGATTATGATGATCAGAGATTCCATTCTTATGTCATTCATTGCTGATCAGGCGTTATTTGTATGCACAACTTTAATCAAAATTGTACATTTATTCAGCGACAGATGGCTCTAATTCGTTTGTCCGACTCCATGAAACGCTATGAGCCTAGCCAAATGTTTGTGGACCTAGTCGACGCACAATCAGCTCAGGTGTTAAATTGAAGTCAAATTAGGGTCACCAAAAAATTCAAATTGATGACAATTTCAACTTTATTGAAGTCAGTCGGTACTCCTAAAATTATTTCTTTAAAAATTTAAAGCATTTTGATCTTTAAAATTTAGCAAATTTTTCGCCATACAAATCTTAAAAATTGAAGCACATGGGAACAAAGCAAACTTTTATGCAAATCGTAAAAAAACTATTTCCATGTAATATTTCAGTTTTAATATGTGAAAACATAAACATCTAAACGGCAATCCTGCAGAATGGGTCACCCAAAATGAAAATCAAATAATGACTAAAATTTATACAGATAAATCATGACTAGATAAATCTACTCCCCCCGAGCGGTTTTCGACGCCTTTAACATCATAACTCCTTTCTTTGACAACCAAATTTTAAAATTAATAACATTCAAAAGTAAGTGCTGTAGAATTAATGATTAAGTGCACAAAGTGCTTCATTTTGAGACTGTAAGAAAATAAAATGTCCGAAAATTTCGACTTTTTCGTGATCAGTAGTCTGTAACATTTTTGTTAGCTATTTGATCGATTAGCTTATACTTGCACACATATTCTAAAGACTTAGAACTTTCGAATAGTACTAAGATTTAGAGCTCGGTTGACTAAGAACGGAGTTATGGTTTTTAAACCTCTCGAGGGGGGGGGGGGGGGGGGGGAGGGGGACGAAGCACACCCGGCGGGTCGATGTGCTAAACCGCTACACCACGCCGCCACCAATAGAGCCGCTGGGAGCAGTGTTATTCCTTACAGGGCTGCAGCGGAACAGAAAAAAAAGTTGGATACAATTTCAGATCGGACGTGATTAGTACACTCGAAAATTCCCATATGTAAATTTTAGAGCAAAAGAACAACAATGTTTGGGTGGCCGGCGCCTATTCTGCAAGGTTGCCGCAATTTTGTGGTATCAAAAATTTGTTTGATTTGGTTTGTTGAGAGAGAAGTGCTATAAAGCGCTTCAAATGTCGTTGACACCGAACCGAACTGCTCCGACTATTCGTGATGGTCATAAATCCTCTTATTATACATAAACACCCCATAACAGAACATTCAACTACCGCTTCAACTCTCGAAGGGACAACAAATGGCAGTCGTCGACTCGCTTGCACCAAGCGTCAAAAAATGGGGCCCATCCGCCGACGCTCTGCTCTGGTCTGGCCAAAAAACTGATGGCCAAGGATGGTGATTGATGTAATCAAACGAGAACTGAATTGCTGCTGCCTGCCCGGTGATGGGATGAATTCAGATTTGCTTCATTCATACATTCGGCTGATTTTTATGTTTTTTTTTTTTGCTGATTCCGGTTCAAGAAGACCCCCCAATTTTGTTTGAATGTTGCCTGGGTTTATGAGGGACCGCTAAGACACGGACGGCCTATTCTGTATTTGGGCCATGGATGGTTTAAGTGGTTGTTTAACGCCAATTGATTAACAAAAATTGCTTTAAGGGAAGAAAAGATATTCATCCGCGTAGTGTTTTGCTCACACTATTTCCTTTAATTCGCGGTCTGCAGTTGTTCTTTAGTCCATTGTCTGTCTTCATACTCTCCCCTTTTTTTTACATCTGCTAATTAGGTAGGTACTGTAATTCGCAGGTCGGACCGTTTGGTAAAGTTTATTTGAAAACAAAAGATCGCAAGAAAAACAAATGAATCAGTCAAAGAAGAGATGCGCCGGCTCGCGAGATCAGCTTCAACAATTTCTGTAAATTGTCTTTGTCCAATACCTGCATAAAAATGACAGTTGAATCTGTGAAGAAAATAACAAAAAAAAATCCTCGCCTTGTATAAGCAATAGGCGGGGTCCATGGTCAGTATCGCCAAGTCCAAAACACTCATTGGTTTATCCGACCGATGGTAAATGTCGATGAGAAGTTGGAAAAGGTTGGCCAAGTACTCCTTGCGAATCTCGACAAAATCCTCGGCCCGTTCAACGATCGCTTTGTCAGCCAAATCGTCATCCCGCATGGGAAGTGTTACGAGCCATCCATGCGGCGACATTTTCAGCACAGCCTCCAGGACTTCAATTGCACGCTGAATTTCTCATTCAATGCCAGCCACGAAGCATTTATTATTAACATATATATATATTAGAGCCCGGAACGAGACGAAATCTCGAGACAAAATCTCAACGCAATTCTCGAGAAATCTCGTCTCGAATAAAACTGAATTTTCGATATCCGAGATTTTTTCGAGAATCTTGTTTCGCTCAAAGCTCAAGTCCGGGCTCTAATATATATATATATCATTTTTGTCACCAATAAAATACTAAAACCCCCAACTCTTCTTGCCTTTTTGTACAGCTCAACAAGTCGGTAATATTTGAGCAGACAGTCCCTCGCTTTCTGCACACTTAGCTCGTATTCTGTCCTCCGCCGAATGTCCATTCGTGCCCAGCGTTCGTCACTCAATTTCGTCGGCAGTTCAGGCGCTTTGTTTCCCTCCACGTGCTTTTGCCATTCGGAGTAGCGACTAATTGCTTCCTGTGAAAAAAGGACAACGAAAACAAAATGATTATTTTTAAAACGGAAAACAGACAAAATAAAAATTTTGAATCAGGCCCGTCCGTAACCCCAAGCAGAGTTACGAAACAAATTGTTTTCTTTTTAACGAAACCCGAGTGGTCTCGGGTAAACGCATGGAGAATTTTCTTCTGACAAAAATTCTTCAAGAAAAATGTAATAAACCCCAAAAATACACCCCCCCCTAACTTTCTTCGAAAAATTTCTTAAGAAAAATGCAAAAAACCCAAGAAACGCACCCCCTAAGAATCACTTTTTTGGGTTACACCGCCCTTTCTGGCTATGCCCCGTTTCGAAAACTGACAAAGTAAAGTTGGTAGCAATCGAACTCGCGTTGGGCGTCTCTCAGTTTGTCGGGGATTTGTTTGTCCGGAAATTCCATTTCAAATGTTTTCAGAGCAATTGCGGGCAAATTTTCGGGTGCCAATTGCATCAGTTGAAGTGCTTCTGGCATCAAATTGTACACTTAAACAATTTTATGAAAAATCCATTTTAGGAAATCAATAATTAAAGGGGGGGGGGGGGTGATGAGGGGTCCATGGCCCCTCCGAAATGTTTTTTAGGAAAAAAAACATAGGGGGACCTTGTTTTACAAAAAATTAATAGTTTTTGGACCTATTTTTTTAAATAAATCTTCAAAAAAATTGGACCCCCACCCTAAAAGTTAAGCAGAACTCGCAAAAAAAGATTTACATTTTTTGATTAACAAAAATGGAATAAAAAGCAAGAAATGCATCCCGAAGAGTAGTCTCTGAAGTGAAGACATAACAATTTTCATTATTAACCCTTTTGAACTTATTTTTTATGATGATGCTTGCTATTGCCCAAAACGTGATGTTCAACAATCGATTCAAAAACTCACAGAAGAATTTGCGCAACAGAAAGTTGGCCTCGATGATCGCGTCCCAAAACGACTCCCTCTCCCCTCCTAATGCCAGCCATCTCCACGCCCGGATGAGCTCCTCGGCCGCCTTCTTCATCGGCTCGCCCCCAATTTTGGGTCCAAAATTGTTGTTGTGCCGATCTTTGAAACGTTGGTAAACTTCGCGGCACAAATTTGGCACATCAAAGCCGACTTTCATCGCGTTTTCCAACACCTCCTTCTGCTCCAAAACAAAAGTGAGGTCTGAAAAAAATGGGACTAAAAAATTTGATGTAAGGAAGGCTTACCAAGGCCGTAGCCCAAAAAAAATTTCGGGAGTGGTGAGGGGCGAAGCCAAAAAAATGCGATTCTTAGGGCTGCATTTTTGGGTTTTATTACATTTTTCTTAAGCAATTTTACTAAAAGAGTCCCCCCATGGTTTTTTCTCAAAAAACAAGCCATTCGGAATTAATTTTCATTCAATTATTTTTTCCCAACAAAATTTCAAATATACCCATAAGAAAGTCGAGCATTTTCCCAGTAGATTTTTCTGGCGATAAATGATACAAATAGAACGGCACAATGGCGATCAGTCGCATTTGGACGAGCATTGCGCAATAATGTTCAATAAGTTGGTCAGAAATTGACCAATTTGCACAGCTTTTGTCCGAAAGTTTCAGCAGAATGACGAGATGGACAAAGAAACGGAGCTCATGGGCCGTAAGTTGGTGGTGAACGTTTTTGCTATTCGTAATATATTCTCCAATGGACTCCGCAACATTGTCCCATTGCTCCAGTGCCAAATGCTCAAAGAGAACGTAATAAGGACGGCACTCGCTCTGAAAAAGGTTGCGCATTTGTTCCGCATTTTTTTTGTAAGAACAGTTCACCCCAAGGACGTAACTCCCCCACCCCCCCCCCCCGAACCTTTTTAAATCTTTCAAAATTGCGGATCTCTGTCAAAAACAATTTTTGGACCAATTTCTTTACAAATCTCTTTAAAATCTTTCAAAATTTTCTCGCGGCCTCTGCCAAAAATTTTAACATTATCGTTAAATTTTCAAAAAAAAAATTCTCGGCGGCGCCTATTTTGAAAATTGCTTAACAAAAATAAAAGGAAAAATGCCCCAATAAAGAAAGTTTGACTCTTTTTTCTCTTCAAATTAGCCCCCCCCCCCCCTCCGGAACAAAAAGCTCTGCTGGGTACGCCCTTTTGTCCCTGGTTCACCCACATTGCGCAGTTCTGCAAATATTGAATGCACATCCTTCGGCAAATCCGTCCCCTCCTGCCGCTGAATGTCCATCGCCAACAAATTGAGCTCGTCGTCCCCTTTCGCGTGCACCTTCAAAAGCGCATCGTCCAAAAGCGCCTCAGCAGCACAGCTCAAATAGGACCATAGGCGATCCTCGGTGGACTGTGCATGCGAAAGCAGCGTGGCCAAATTGCACCCGAGTGTGGCCCAAATGCACTGATCCGTGTGCTGGACTCGCACATCATCCTACAGTTAATATAATTGAAATAAAATCAAAATTAAAGTTTGAAATATCAACTCGTTCCCAAACCAAATCAAACATTTTCAATACCATCCGAAAACATGCAATGGGTAGAAGCTTTCAACGGAAAAATCTAGGCTATTGGTTTCGAATGGTGTCGAAAATGTTTGATTTAGTTATTATAGATTTGAAAGAAGTTATTAAGAAAAAATTTTAAAAGGGCAACGAGTTAATTGAAAACGAGTTGATACCCGCGTCCGTTTTAAATGCCTCCCATCGCGCCCATACATACCGCAGGGATCAATTCGCGGGCCGTTTGTTTAAAGAATAAACGACTCCGTGCAAAATCGAACATTTCATCAAAGCGTTCCAACGGCGAGCGGCTCGTATTGGTAAGAAATTCACGCACAAAAATAAATGTGGACAACGCAGGCAGCTTGAGGTCGTTTAACAAAGTCTTCGCATCGTCAAGACGACCCGCGCGGAGGAGGGCGAAAAGCATCCGATTCAAAGTTTGGACAGCTTCCTCGTCCTCCGCCGCAATTCGATCCACAAAGCGTGAATCAATGTGGACGGATCCGCGCATCTTTGTGCAGGCACTAAACTATTTGTTTGACCACTTTCTGTCTTAATGGAATCCACCCTCAAAAAACTTTAAGCTTTATGAGCTGTAACACAAATCCGGCCAATTTTTTTTGTTTTCAAAATTAGAAAAAGAATAAATACCTAATACGGTTTTTGGATTTCAAAGACATGAACTCACTAAATATTGTCCAAAAGAGACAATTCTTCAGCGTCCTCCGGCACGATTTTGGAAAATTCACTGGCAGAAAAAAGCGCATTTTCATCACTCCAAAGCAAAAGCGTCTGAAATTAATTGAAAAATAAATTCAAATCACTCGATAACTTTACAGAAACACGACGAAATTGATCACTTTCCCGAAACAATTTTGTCAAAAATGAGGAAGAAACCTTAATGATTGATTTGTTAAATAAAATTAGGGCGCATTACTTAACAAACACTATTCTGGTTGTCATTAAGCAGTTTGTTGGAGTGCGCGATTTTGAGTATAAGCGCATAAGCAGACCGTTCCAGAGACAATTGGCTCATCATAGCCTTGGAGTTCGGATCAATTTGAGCGTCCGCACAAATTTGTTCGATCCCTTTGACGCCAGCTTCACAAATCTGCAAATGATAAAAAAAAGAAATACATTATTATTTATCTATTTTTTGCGCTAATAGTGTAGTTTGTTGCCCTATTTTTGAAAAAAAAAAATTTTCAAAATCAAGAAAAGTGTTTCTAAGGGTGTTCGGGGTCAGGGACGTAGAACCGAATCTAGCCTCCGTTTTGACCAATTCGTTGAAATTCTGTGGACCAATTCGTTGAATCTGTGCTTTTTACCTAAATGATTTGATCCAAAATTGATTTGTTTTTGGAATTTTTTAAAAAATTGTTTGTTCAGGTTCGGGGGTTGGAATTAGTCGAAATGGATGTCATATTCGTGTTCTACGCCATCGAAAACTCCCAGCAAGTTTTGCGTGACATTTAAAAATAAAATCTCTATATTTTTCAAAAATAGAGGCACCAAACTACACTACCTATTAGCATTTTTTCTTATAAATTCTGAAGCCCACCTCTAAAAAGCGTTGCATCACATCCAAAAAGGTTTCATCTTGAGCATCCGCGTTAAGTGCAAATATATTGTTGTGGAAGTCCTCGAAAACCATGCGAGAAACTGCAAAATGCAACCACAAGTTATAAGCCAAAAACCCTTGGAGATATGTAAACTTACGCTTCACCAGCAGATCATTTCTATCCAGAAATTGCAAAGACATAACCAGAAAAAATGGGCACAAAATTGCAAAAAAGGCAAATAATGAGCGAGGCTAAAATTGATTTTCGGAAAAATTGTTCGTTCATGCGCGCCACACACTTCTGCTTTTTGTAAAATTTGACATTTTGATAGTTTTATTTTAAAATTTTGGGGTTTTCGTCAAGAAATTTCATCATTTTTGCAAATTAAGCATTTTGCTGAGGAATTTGGGTAACTGATGTGCGGGGAAATTTTTTTCAAGAATTGGCTATTTTGTTAAGAAAATTGCAGCAAAAATTCAGAAAGATGTGTTTGTTTTTTTTTTAAATTTTTTTGGCGAGTATTTTAACTAATATTCAAAAATTTATGAAAAAATTTTATTAACGGAGGAAGAGTACATATGTGTGGACTAGAAGCAGAACAATAATTAATTGCCTGCAGTAAAGAGGACCCGAACCCAACAGTAATCAGACTTGCGGAAAAGACAACCACTATGGCACGATTTAATCCAACGGGTTTGCTAAAAATGTTGTTATATTTTGTCAAAAAGTACGAAAGACCACCGCTCTGTCCTCGACCAAAGTTCAAAATAATTAAAAAAACATTGGTACTCAAATATACGGATATGAGTAGTTACAAGCCCGGGACCGTCGCCGGGTGTGAAAATGATTGATAGGTTTTTTCGGGGCTGTCACATTGATCCCGTGCCTATTGGGCCTTCCGGGGGTTGATTAATGGGTTTTGGGGGGGGGGGGGGTGGGGTGCCTTTGAGGGGTGCCGCCTGGGGCTCGGACCGTCGCCAGTGCGCGAAGTTTTTGCGCACTGGTGGGGGAGGGGGTTTGCGAGCCGTGATTAAAGGGTTTCGGGGGGGGGGGGGGGTGTGAAAAATGATTAATGAGTTTTGTGGTGGGGTTACGGTATGGAAGAGAGGGAAGAGAGGGAAGGGGTTGCGGTAGGGAAGGGAGTGAAGGGGTTACGGTAGGGAAGGGAGGGAAGGGGTTACGGTGAGAGGGAAGGGAAGGGAAGGGGGGGGGGGGGGGAGGGACGGCGTCGCTTGGGAGGAAGGGGGGGGGGGGGGATGGGGAGGCGATGGGTTTGTTGAGCAGGATGAAGAGGGGTAAGGAGGGGGGGGGGGGGATAACGGCACGGCGTATGTGTATGGAGGAGGGAGGGGGACGGCGTCGCTTGGGAGGAAGGGGGGGGATGGGGAGGCGATGGGTTTGTTGAGCAGGATGAAGAGGGGTAAAGAGGGGGGGGGGGGATAACGGCACGGCGTATGTGTATGGAGGAGGGAGGAGACGGCGTCTCTTGGGAATAGAATGAAGATGAATGGTGAGTGGGGGGGGGGGGGGTGACCAACAAACGACTTAAAAAGACAGATATTGATTGTTGACCAGCGAAAGCGTTGGTCAATTACCCATCCATTTTTTGTACATTATTTTTTT
>JAIXHY010000012.1:1945192-2035330 GCA_020449905.1 Globodera pallida
CAACTGGGCGCTCACGACTGGGCGCCGGGTACGACTGGGCGCTCACAACTGGGCGCTCACGACTGGGCGCTCACAACTGGGCGCCCACAACTGGGCGCCCATTATAAAAGGGTCATCTGGGCGCCAATGTTTCCTTTTTTTAAATATTTTATCAAAAATTTTTAAATTTTTCCGGATGATTTTTTTATGCGGAAATCTTCATCAAATAACTAAAATACAATCTGACGTCAATTTTTAAGGATTGCGGTCACGATACTTTTTTTTAAATTTTAAATCCTTAGGCCTAAGCCACCCTGTCTTGGGGTTCGTTAGGCTTAGGCCTAAGCCACCCTGTCTTGGGGGGTCGTTTTGGATTCATGCTAAATTATTTTGCACGTTTCTGAAATTTCGAAAATTGTTAGAATTCGGTGTTCGAAACGAATTCTACGACCCCTATAACCCCCCGGAACCACCTTTCTGTCAACTTTAAAAAATTTTTTTGGTTGTCACATAACACCAAGTACCCATTATACCTCATTGATTTTCAAAATTTTGAAAAATTCAAAAAAAATTTCAACGGGCGCCCAGATGACCCTTTTATACTGGGCGCCCAGTTGTGAGCGCCCAGTCGTGAGCGCCCAGTTGTACCCGGCGCCCAGTCGTGAGCGCCCAGTTGTGAGCGCCCAGTTGTGAGCGCCCAGTTGTGAGCGCCCAGTTGAACGACTCCCGCCGATAGTCGCTACCGGAAAAAATTTTCGAATCAAAATTTTAGCAAAATTATGAATTTTGCTTCGGAATTTTGGAATAAAAACTGGTTTACGTAGTGGAGGATGCTCGGCGGTGCCGACAGGCGCCGCCGGGGAAATTTTTACAAAAATTGGCAATCTTTGTAAGGAAATTGAAGCAAAAATTCAGGATGATGTGATGAATTATTTCAAAAATTCTTGTTTTGCTCGTATTTTTTAATTAAAAAATATTAGAAACTATTAAAACATTTTTATTATTGGGGGAAGATTATGTGAGAAAAGGAAAAAAAATAAATAACTGCCTGCTATCAGGCGGATTCGAACTCGGCACACAATATTTGACTTATCTGAAGACAAGCCACTAAGACACCGTGTTACATGCAGGCATGGACATGGATACAAATTTTAAAATCCGTATCCGGATTATCCGTGCCTTTTGTATCCGTATCCGTTTGTATCCGTCTCATTTTTCGAAAATCATATCCGTATCCAATCCGCGGATATCCGCCATATCCGCTGTGAAAATTTTTTTCAATTTTTTAAACCAAAAATTACTAATTTTTTTTCCCAGTACATATGTTATTGTTGATCTTCACCTTCGGCATCATTGTCAGCATGAGATTGAGATTGCGGGTACGGGTAGTGCCCTTTTTTCAAAAAATCTAATTTTTTTGCTGGGAAGGAGGGCCCGACGGTGCCGGCAAGCACCGTCGCAAAAAATTTTGAGATTTTGTTAAGAAATTTCAAGGGAGGGTCGGCGGTGCCGATAGGCGCCGCCGAGAAAATTTTGATCTTTTGACTCAATTTGTTAAGAGATTTTAAACCAAAAATGTAAAAATATAGCACTTTTTTGAAGCTTTTAGGAGTGGTAAGGGTCCGGCACTGCCGACAGGCGCCGACGGGAAGAATTTTTACAAAAATTGGCAATATTGATTTAGAAATTAAAGCAAAAATTCAGCAAGATGTGATGAATTTTTTTTCAAGAATGCTTTTTTTGCACTCATTTTAATTGAAAAAATTTGGAAATTTACAAACCACTAAACCATCGTTTTATTTGGAGTGAATGTTGTAAAAAAGGTAAAATTTTTGTCAAAAAGTATGAAAGACCACCGCCCTTCCTTGGCAAAATTCAAAAATGATTATAAAAACCTTGGTACTCAAATATACGGATATGCGCGGATATCCACGGATTTGACTTTCATATCCGTGTCCATCCATATCCGGATATCCGTGTCCATGCCTGGTTACATGGGGAAATCCTTGTAAAAAAAATTGAAATTGTCGCTCGATTATGCCATCACTAGGGGTGTACATTTAGTCCCGGTTGGTCCCGGTCCCGGCGGGACCAAAAAACCGGGACCAGGACTTTCAGGTTTTTAAAAAATCCCGTCCCGACCGGGACCTGAAAAAACCGGGAATCCCGTCCCGGAACCGGTCCCGTCCAACCCTACTAAAAAGCATTTCATTAGGACAATTTTGAGATAGGTAGTTATGAATGTTTTTAGTTCTGGTGCATTCTGGAAGAGCAAGTAACAAATTCTGGCTCATACTGTTTTTCCGGAAACCTAATTCTGGTCTATACTGGTTTTCCGGAACATGAAATTCTGGTGCATTCATGGATTTCCAGAACATCAAATTTGGTGCACCGGAAACCTAATTCTGGTCCATACACTGTTCGGAACATCAAATAACAAATTCTGGCTCATACTGTTTTTCCGGAAACCTAATTCTGGCCTATACTGGTTTTCCGGAAAGCCAAATTCTGGTGCATTATGGATTTCTAGAACATCAAATAACAAATTCTGGTGCATGCACTTTCCGGAAAGCAAATTCTGGTGCATTCTGGATTTCCAGAACATCAAATTTTGGTGCATGCTGACATCCGGAAGCACATTCTGGTCCATACACTGTTCGGAACATCAAATAATCTGGTTCATATTATTTTCCGGAAAACTAATTACCTATGTCCCTACTGACTTTTCGGAAAGGGAAATCGGCTGATATGTTTTTTGCTGATTCCGGTTCAAGAAGACGCTATTTTGTTTGAATGTTGCCCTGAATTTCCTTGAAAAATTTTCGGCTTTCGGATATTTCGGGATTTTTGGGGTTTCGGATTTTATTTCCGATTTTGCCCAGCCCTGATACCTATGTACATATTTAGTAGTACATCTTTAGCCTTGGTACACATTTTTGGCGTTTTTAAGTTTTGAGGATTTTTAACACATAAATGCGAACCCTAGTGTAGTTTTGTTTCTTAAACTCACAATAGTAACAACGCCAATTGTTTAACAAAAATTGCTTCAAGGGAAGAAAAGATTTTTCGATTGGAAACATTGACGCCGATAATTGTCGGCGCTTTACATGAAGGAGCGAAGAGAGAAAGAAAGTGAGACGCGTGCGTGCTAACTATGTGTCTCTGCTCTCTCTGCTAAGAACATTTTTAATTCGCTGTCTGCACTCGCACTATAGCTTTAGTCCCAGTGTCTGTCTTCACACTCTTTCTTTTTACTATCTGCTCCATTTTCGTTGCTACTTTTTCCTTCGTCGCCCAGCGTCTCTGTTCAAGCAGCAACGCTATTTTGACGAAAAATGTTTCTCTGCGCTCCCGCTGTACTGGTGGCTGTAAAATTAAAATCGAAATTTTCCGACGTTTGCACGAAATAAAAAATTGGAGGCTCGAATGAACTCTCTTCCTTCTCCTCTCCCGATCAGCGGGTCTCAATTCTTCCAATTTTATGTGTTTGTGTGTATTCCCTTGCTTGTTGTTATTCAGACAGATTCGAGAGAGTTGAACTTTTTCATCCCGATTTTGTGATTCTTGAGCTATTTTAGCTACAATTAGAGTTTTCTTTCTGTTTTGGCACTTATATTTAGGTTTTAATAGTACAGTTACGTTGCGGATCAAGAAAAATCTCCGATATTCTACCAACAAAAATGCTCCAAATCAGACAATTCGATTGTTTATTTTTTTAGCTTTTTGTAAGTTTCCGTGGCGCTTTCGACCTAAATAAATTTTATAACCTTATTTATTCAACAATTCTGACGAAGTTGACAGAATGGCGAACAAGCGGTCCCAAAAAGTCCAATCTTTTTTTTTTTGGCCATTTGAGCTTTGTCCAATAGAATAGCTCAAATCTGTCTATTTGAGTTTTCATCATTTGTTAAGAATTAATTTGTATGAAGTAAGTTATAAAAATACGACCTTCGAGCCGGTAGCTTTCGTTAGTGCCGAATTGGTCGTCGTTGAACATTTTTTAAAATAAAAAAATTGGGCTAAAAACGCTAAATCGGTCATGCTTGGTGAACAATGAGTCAATTTCCAGAAATTTCTCCTTTCAGGGATTGATTAAATGATTGCTAAAATTTCGGCAACAGATGAACGGAACTCAAATGTAAAAGCACCAAGTGAGCGGTGGAGCCCATGTCAGGTTGGAGTTTACGGATTGGAATGAATGATTGGGTTTTTTTATCCAAAAATATTTTTGGGTTATTCGGTTGAAGCTGTCGAGTTCAAATGGCAGACAAATGGGGTTTAAAAATTCGCTGATTGGTAAATCTGCGACAGAGGCACACTGGTTAGAATGTATTTGGGAAATTTTGGGTACGGGCCTGGTCTCGGGTAGAAAACAAAAATTTGACCACAAGTTTGAGAAAATTCTCATGGAAATTTCTTTAAGGTGAGCACTTATGAAGAAGGGAGTTGATTATCCTATAAAATGTATTCCAATTACACGAAATCGAATTAAGAGGGTCGAGAAACTCGAATATAACCTTCATTTGTCTGGTTTTGCGTTTAGAACAACCACTTCAATTTTTTGCAAAACCAGAAAAGCCATAGGGGGGAGGACTTATTAAGCAAAAATTATCAAAAAAATATTTGTTTTTTTCTAAAATTGTCTGAAGAAAAGGTTATTGATGAATTGATTACGAATTTGTGGAAAATCGACTTTTTTTATAGTTTGCACCCTCCCCCCCCCCCCCCCTCCCGAAAATCCCAGGCACGCGCTATGTGGCCTCTGAAATCCGAAATAAAAAAAATGCGATTTTTGAATTTAGATTTTTTTTGTTGCATATTCAGCACTCCGAAATGCCTTCCACATCGACCAATCCGCCTCCGCATCACCAAAATCAACACTCGTCATGCTACCACAATCGCCAACAAAATGGCGGTCAACCTCATTACTCGCATTGGGGCGAATTTCAGGTTTCTGTTTTCGTCTAACTTCGAGATTTTCTGAAGCATTACAATTTGAGTTCGGGCGGGGAGGCGATCCAGAAAGTCGATTTTTAGGGAGTGTATTTTTCGGAAAATCAAAATATTTGTTAAAATCCGATTCAGATACATTAATTTTTTAAAAACCCCCTTCCCTGGCTCTGCACTTGTTCCTGATCTTGGTGATTTTAGAATATCCGGATTTATTGTCCTGGGACGGGTCAGGGTTTGTTAAAGTCCGGGTTGCCCGGACCCTGCTTTTTCAATTCCAATCTCTAGTTTTTGGTTTGTATATTTTTGTTTGCGTTGATTTTGTTTTTTTCAAAAAATTTATTGATTTTTTGTCAGCTTTTTGATTTAGCCAAACCGGTAAATTGTGTAGAAGTAATTGAATTTTCAAAACTTTCAGAAAAAGCAAATCCACGCGTGGAAACGTCTTCCCCACCCGCACGACCCTGACAATGATGCAAAGTGTATCTTCCGAGTGCATGGCATTTGCGTTGAATTTCCTGAGGTTTTTGTTTAAAATTTGTGCGCTGTATTGGATGTTTTTGATTTTGACCTGACCAAGTTTTGGGTTCAAAAATTGGCGAAACTTTGATGTGGAAGTTCATCGAACCTTTAGTTAATTACCCATCATTTTTTTGAAGACTTGGACTAAAAAATTGGGGCCTGCCTGGCATGTATTTTTAATGGGGTCATGACACTGAGAATTTTGTATTTTTTCCCCGTAAATTGAGGTGTGAAAAGAGGCTAGGACAGACATGAAAGTTCTGCATAAATTCAGATTTTTTTAAATATATTTTTCATTTTTTCCCATTTTAAGCACAACACTGACAAAGTGGTTGACCCACGGCGTCCGTTTGACCCGCGACGTGCCAAAACGGGGATGGAACTGCAAGTGCCGGACTTAACGGTTTGAATTTTCTTTCATTTGCACTAAATTAATTGCTTAATTTCCCAATAACATTTTGCATTTTTGAAATGCTTAAAAAAAATTTTAGTGAAAATTTCTGATCCAACTCAGGCAGCTTCAACCAACCAAATTCAATTTTATTTTTAATTTTAATTTTAAAAATTCCACAAAACGATAAACGTCTTTGATTTTAAATTAAGTTGGACGACGAATTTTGTACAATTCCACCCTTCCGTGAAATTGCACTAGTCGGTCTCAACGACAACATTGACGAAAAATTTTTGAAGGAGTTGTGCAAGTCAGTTTTTGTGCTTTTTGGTTAAATTTTTTCGATTAAAAATTTAGGAAAATTCCCTCAGCTTCCGCCACCAAACAGTCACAGAACACCAAAAACAATGACCATTGTGGAGCGGAACCATTCGAACTGCTGATCTACCGGCATCCAATGTATTATACAGAAATTTGTTGTTTTTTAAGTAAGAAATGGACTAATTTTCTTGTTTTTGTTTAGTAGTGTTTAAATTTAGAGCCCGGACTTGTTCGATCGAGAATTGTTTGAGATCATTAGAAAATCCCAAAAAAAAATCACGATGAATTCGTGCGATTGAGAATCGTTCGTGGTCACTTGAAAAAATCTCGATAAAGCTGATCGAGAATTGTTCGAGATCACTTAAATAACTGAAAAAAAATCTCGACAAGTCGATCGAAAATCGGGAAAAATCTTATAATTACCGATCGATCGAGAATCTCGACCTTCTGACTCTAGTTAATGCAGTTTTTATATGGAACAGATTTTTATTGTTACTCTATAAAACTGTCTTGAATCAGAACCGGTCGGCACATGGGCATGGCACTGATCGACTTTGGCCATCGTGTCGAGTCCGAAGCGTTTATCGCCCGGTACAACGGCAAAACAATGATGGGCAAGGCGGTGCAGTGCTACTTCGACCCTTTCGGTACATTTTTTTGTTTTAATTTTGTTCACAATTGCTCTGCTCTTTCAATTTAAGCATTTTTTACATTCAATTGTAAAAATTTTTTTATTAAGCCTACAAGCTTGGCGAGCTGTTCAAGGCGTCCACCGACGGCATGGAACTGGCGTTGCCGATGCGCTACAAACTGGTGTTCAACCAACACACCATTGAGCACATTCGAACGCTGTTGGTCGTGAAGTATGGCATTGTTCAAGCTGGTCCAACATCGGATGAAAGCGAAGGGTTAGAGAATATGAAGACGGACCAGGACAACAAGGATAAACGGAAGAAGGTGGGCAGAAACAAAACAAAAAAATGCAAAAAAAAGATTTACCGATTATGGTTTAATTCTAAACAGGACAAGAAGGTGGTGCTGGTGTTCAACAACAGCAGTCGGAGAAGCAATGGGACGTCGTCGGTGGTTGCGTTTTCAGCAACGCCAATGACTGCAGTAACTGAGCTAAAGACGGAGCTGGAACAGGAACAACAGGACATAAACAGAGGCGAAGACGGCGACCGTGAAGCGGCGGTAAAATGCAACAGTTATATATATATTTACCCAATCATCAAGGTGTTCTATTTAAAAACTTCGCCAATATTTTAATTAAAATCTCCAGAAATGCTTGGATTCAGTACAATTTCTAGAATAAAATTATTTTCAGGCAACCCAGGAACAGCGACAGAATGGGGCGAATGCTGAAGACGGCAACGGCAATGCTGTTGTGAAGAAAGAGGTCGAGGTGAAGCAGGACCTGGGGTTCTCCGCCTCGAAAGAATTTTTGCACCCCCCCCCCCCCCCCTCCCCCAACATTTTGTTTGGAGCCCATTCGTGAAACCTAGGGCTTAGCCTACGTACATCCTGATAGGAGCAATTCGTCTACGGACCAAACAAATATTGAAAATTTCGGATTTTCCTGTGTTAAAAAATCTTCAAATCCCTATTATTTTTGCTTTTAGCCTACCACCAACCACCATTACATTGCTCCATCCGACACTTCCGTTCTCGGCGTTGTGGGCAGCATCAAACAAGAAATGATCGTCTCATCGGTGCCATCATTGTCTTCATCTCCTGCTGCGTCGGCGACTACGGACAAGAAGCACCAGCAGCAGCAGCAGAAGGAGCAACT
Organism: Globodera pallida; assembly: GCA_020449905.1. Taxonomy (NCBI): domain Eukaryota; kingdom Metazoa; phylum Nematoda; class Chromadorea; order Rhabditida; family Heteroderidae; genus Globodera; species Globodera pallida. Next base: position 1,953,148 of record JAIXHY010000012.1, read on the forward strand.
ACGTGCCATTTCGACCGCTGCTTCACCGCCAAAAGGCCTGCAGTCACTTCCACCGCCGCGGCTTGTCAACCCACCGCTGCTCAGCTCGCCAACCAAGACCAACCATCATGTTCATCATCACAAGTCTGGTGGAACTACATCAACACAGCAGTGTTTTACAACGACGACAACAACAACATCGTCTGCTTCAACGTCTACGTCCAAGCAGCTCGAGGCAATTGCATTGAATTTATTGTGTTATGTGTGTGTGTGTACATAGTTGTGTCATTTGGTGTTTGATTAGTGCAATTTTGTTGGGAATTGTCGTCGAGTTACTGAGACAATTCCACTCAAAACACCAAAACTTTAGCATACCGGTAACGGCGATTGCTCAACGCCAACAACGCTGACGAATAGCAGCACCACTAACAGCAACACAATAAGTCCAAGCAGTTGCTCCCTGTCGTCGCCCTCCAAGTGCTCGCTGGAGTCACGACTGGCCGCACTGCTCCATCGTCGGTCGGCAGCTGCTAACAGTGGTGGAAGCAGCAGTGCGTCGTCCGTTCCTGTTCTCAACGGCACTCCATCGTCGGCGGCGGCGGAAGCGTCTGAATCGACAATGAAAGTGTTGGCAGTTGCAAAGAAGAAAAGGGACGAAAAAAAACCACCAACAACAACTTCGCGCAAGGGTGGAGGGACAGGTAAATTTTCTTATGGATGTTTACGAAATTTTGGTATGAATTTGTCTCTGAACTTAAGCGACGGGGGGCGGGAGCAGTAACAGTAACAACAGCAGCGGTGTCAAACATGAGACAACAATAAAAAGGGAGACGGCAGAAAAGCACAGGAGTTGGGAGACGAAGAAAAAGTGGGACGGCGGAAGGCAGCAGAAATGGGGTGGAGGCAGGCATCATCATCACTATTACAACAATCAGCAGCAGCAGAGGAAGCAGTGTTGGGAACAGCCAACGCGCAAACAACCGCAGACAACATGGCCTAGCAGTAGCAGCAACACAACCTTTTACTACAACAACAACAGCGGCATGCACAGACATCAACACCACCATCAGCCGCGACACCAACAGTTTCAGCGAACTGACACCACCGCCAACACCGCACATACACATACGTCAAAAATGGTTGGGCGTGTACTTGTAATCGTTGAAATTTGTTGATTTTTTTAGGATATTTTTGGAACCACAATACGCCTTACGCTCAATTTATTTCGCACTAAGCTGATGCTGGCCGTTAAGGAGGACATTGACCGACGGGTGGCGGTGGAGGCATTCAAAATGTTGGACAAACGTTTTGAAGAGGCCGAAGAATTGGAGGTGGGCGGCTGGGGTTTGGTTTTTGGTGTGGTAAATTACACCAACGTCCGCCCAATTTTTCGCATTTGCTTTTTTTAAAACTCCACCACAGGTGTGCCGGGGGTGGTACGTTGGGAAACCGCTACGTCGTACGATTGGATCAGGAGGAGGGGGGGGGGGTGGTTTGAGAAAGATTTTTGGGTTATTTTACTCGGATTTCCGGCGCACAATTTTTGTTAAATTCGATTCCAATATTCTTTAAATTTTTTTACAACATTTTTTGAAAATGGTAGATTTTTACCTTGGAAATGGGGGGGGGGGGTAGTTCTGCATCCCTTGCACACGTTTGAACCCAACCGATTCACCGTTTTCGAGGATGGGTAAGCTTATTTTCAACAACTTTACTAGGCTCGTCGCAAGAAGGAGGAGGAAAAGCAGCAAACCAACAGAAATGGCACTGATGCTGCGTCGGCAGTTGATGGTGCTGTTGCGACGACCACCCCCCGGAAGGCATTTATGCCGCTGATGTTACGCAATGGACTGCTTGACTCACTTTTTCCAGGTGTTGTTTTTTACAATAAATGATCTCTACTGATAGTTTTTGCATTTAAACACTGATCAGATCACGATTTTTGATCATTTTGGACTGTAACATTTTAAATTGTCTGCAGGTGCATTTCTCTCCATTGGAAAAGAAAACAGTGGGAGCACCAGCAACGGTTTGTTCGGCATGGCCTACGCCCAACGGATTGCCATTTCGTCGTTGCCGCAAATTCGACGCAAGCCGGTGCTGAAGATGCCGCAAGACCATCATCATCATCACCACCACCACCGGTGGAGAAAGGACGGAAATCGCAAGAGGAAGAAGAGTATCTCGTCCTCCGGCTCGTTGTTGTCGGACGATGACGGTGAGACGATAACTACGGTAATGCGATTCCATAATTCAAGCGTTTCATTAAATTTGATTAAGAAGAAAAGGAGGAGGGTTGAACTTTCGGATGATGATGAAAAGATGAACAGTGGGAGTGAGCGAGTGGATGATGATGAGGAAGGAGATGATTACCGAAGCAGACGGAGGATGCGAAGCATGTCAGTTGAAAGTTCTCGGCGCACTCGTTCATCCTCAACATCAAGCAGTACAAGCAGCATTAGCACCGCGACATCATCGACAAAATCATCATCGTCGGCGGTGGCATCCGAACACCCATCTGAACCTGAAACGGATGAGGATCATGTTGATGACGAGGGGAAGGAAGAGGATGTGGATGAATATGAAGAGCATTCATTGGACAGTATTGCTAAGAGGCTTTTGCCGGAGGTAGCCCATGGAACCGATGGTGTAGTTGCGGATGATTGTTTGCTAGAGGCAATTAGCGCCAAAGGTGGGTCAAAATTTCAATTTTTTGAATTTTAAATCGAATATTGCATGCGGAGATGAGACTATTTAAAATAAACATTTTTCTGCACTCTTTTTATAGACGGCATTGCCGGAGGCGTTGAAGTGGAAGAGCAGCAGAAGCAGGAGGAGGAAGTTGCTGACGCCATCTCTGCTGCTGTTGTGCATTGCACCACCGCATTGCCTGAGGCAGAGTCCACCAAAGTGCTGCAACGGCTTCACGGCGCGGAGCTGAGGTCCTCAAAGCGGTGGCCCAAACGCACATTAGCTGATGAGGACACTGTGCTGAGAGAGTACATGCGGGTAAAACTGGACGAGAAACACTTCCACTATTTACGAACGCTGTTTCAGAATGGTCTCGAGCTGGAAGAAATTGCGTACCTAAGGATGGCCTACCAAGAGCTGGACTTGACCGAGTTGATGGTGGACACCAACGACACAGCGGTCCAGAACGTGCGCCGTATGCAATGTGCCGATGTGCAGGTCCAACAGCCGTTCATTTGGGTGGAGCCGGAGGGCATTTGCGAGACGCCACCGCTGTTTGTGAGTGTGGTGCCCGTTTTTATCTGAAATTTTCGATTGCAATGGCCATTTCTTGCGTTTTTAACTTATTTTCAGCCAAAGCCGTACACGGATGCAAAACGGCTCGGGTACATTTATTACTACGTGGACTCAGAGTTGGAGGGCGTTGTGCCAAACCAGACGGGTAGTGCACGGACGGAAGGGCACTACACGCGGAAGAGGGACTTGGAGAAGGAACAATTGTTGGCACAGGTCGCGATTGATAAAAATAATTTTTTTTCACGGTTGATCAACAATCTCACAGGGCATTCAGAGGCGAGCACTGATGCGAAGAGCAGCGGGAGCAGCAGCGGATCCACTCCATTTGCGCACTACTATCAGCACACAGGTAGGGGGGGGGGGCTGCCGACAAGCGCAAATTTTTTGACTCATTCGTGGCAATATGATTGAGCTTTCTTTTTTTTAGTTTTTTTGTTATTGAAATTTTTTAAGGACGAAACTGTTGCTCGGCACGTCAGCCAAGCGTTGAAGAGTGAGCGTGCGATTGCAAGGTCGTTGGCCAGTGCAGCACCAGCTTACCAACTGTGCACGTCGTCGTCAACGCACTCTATGGAGTTGTGCACTGCTGACGCTTCGTTGGCTGCTGCTGCTGTTGGTCCGTCCTTGTTCGCCCGTGCCAACCAGCTCAAGGTGGTCAATGACTGAAGCAATAGCGGGAGAAGAACAGGGCACGACGATGAGGATGATCATGAAGAGGAGGGGAAGGAGGAGAATTGTGGACATGAATGTCTCCACCAAATGCTCCTCGTCCAGTCCATCTCCATTTTATCCTCAAGACCAAGCAGTACATAATTGTACGCTTGGAGTGCAAACATACGAGTCCTTTGGTGTAATGGTTAAAACCCGCGCCAAACCCTTTGTTCTTGGGCGTGGCATTAATGGTGATGGTGGTGATCGTGTTTGTGGTGTTGTACACGAAGGAGATGGAGCAGGAAAGGAAGGCGGCATTGCGGCACAGAGGGGAGGATACACGACACCGAGGGCAAAGCATTCGAAGGTGTGTCATGGTGGTTGTGGTCAGGGACGTAACCAGGAAAAAAATTTGGGAGGGGGAATGGTTGTTCTCGTCTTAGCGCGCCATTTCATTCTTTAAGGAATTTTCTGCTTCACTTCTGGGACGGGAATCGCGGCGGTGCCGATAGGTGCCGCCGGGAAAATTTTGAAATTTATAGGTAATTTATTTGTAAAGAACATTTGGTCGAAAAATTTCGAATATTGAACAACAACAAAAATGATCCCCCCCCCCCCTGGTTACGCCCCTGGTTGTGGTCGTGCCGGCGTGTTGCTGCTTGCTTTGAACAGAACTGATTTTATGCTTTTACTTATATTTTGCTTGCACGCGGTGTGGTGGCCATGGCCGAGCCCGAAGGCCCGGATGCAGCTTCGCATTTGCTTTGCTTTTTTCGTTTACTTTTAGTTTAGTGTTGTGTGCTCGACCTTATTTCTTTACGTATTGTACTATTTTTAGACTAGGTCGCATCTGTTGTTGATTATCAAATAGTCCCGTCAATTTTTATTTTTATGTGCTTCGCTATTTGCTAACAATTTTTCCATTTATTTATTAACACAACATTTTATTAATTTCCTGAGAGGTAAAGGAAATGAATGAGTCCTAGATGTTTTCAGCAATTAACAATAAATTTTTCGATGTGTTTAAAAAATATGAAATGTTTTGAATGGTCGTGTAGAACAATTAGCGTGAGATTGCTTTTTCTCAATTTGTTCATTTTTTGTGTCCCGCTGTTTCAGTACCGGAGCAAAATGATCAAGTTCGCCCGCTCGCGCATCCACGGCTGGGGCCTGTTTGCGCTTGAGCCAATTGCGCAGGACGAGATGATTGTGGAGTACGTGGGCGAGAAGATCCGGCCCGAGGTGGCCAATGTGCGCGAGTTGGCCTACGAGCGGCAAGGCATTGGCTCTTCCTACTTGTTCCGCATCGATGACTACAATGTGAGAAGAGTTTTTCGCATTTATGTCTCCTTTTAGCGTTAAAAATTTTAAAAACTTTATTTTATGAGTCCGATTTGGGGATTTTTGACTGGATATGCGCTATCGCTAGTCGTAATAAACTAATAAATTTTGATTTAACAATTTTTTCCTAACAGATAAAACATTTTTTCAGGTAATTGACGCGACCAAAAAGGGCAATTTTGCGCGGTTCATCAACCATTCGTGTCAGCCGAATTGCTACGCAAAAGTGGGCTTAATCCCATTTTCAATGATTTTCTTAAATAACATTTATTAATTACCAGGTACTGATGGTTGGCGGTGAGAAGCGTATCGTTATCTACAGCAAGCGGTTCATTGAGAAGGGCGAAGAAATCACTGTAAGTTTTTAGTCAAAATGATTTTGTTTGTGTACTGTATTGTTTGTTGTACCACAACTGAAGTGTTACGAGGGAAATAGAAATTTGGTTTTTAAAATCATGATACTTTTTAATTTTTGTGCACTTTCAGTACGATTACAAATTTCCGCCCGAGGAGACGAAAATTCCGTGCCTGTGCGGTTCGGCCCAGTGCCGTGGCTACCTTAACTGATCCTGGCAATGTGTGCTATGCCAACACACACACACACTCACACCAAAAATGTCTTCTTCCTCAGACATTAGTTCAAAATTGATGATGCTTTGACCACAAATTCGCATGTTTTTGTATTACACAATTGTTTTTTTGTCGATTTTTTTGAAAACGTGAATTTTGTTCGGACGGTTTGGTTTGTTTGTTGTCTTTCTTCAGATCTGACTCGATTTTGTTTTGTGTTGGTTCTTTCATGATTCCATTTTCTTTCCACTTCTCCCTCCGCCCCCATTCGTCTTCATTTATGGCATATTCATTCATTTTATCATTCTATACAGGGTGCCCATCTGCTGGCGATGTTCTTATCAACAAAAGTGTGCTGTTTGAGTTTTATGCCCAGTGTTCATAAATCTACGAATTTTGTCCTCGTTTTACGCATTTGTCACTTTCAAATGGTTTAGAATGTGAATAAAAATTGTTGTTTATTGAAGCGATTGATTGATTTTTTAAATGATTATTTCAAATTTTTTTCTCATATCTTTTCCTATCATTCGATTAGGCAAATGATTTGATTTTTCTACTCCAAAATCGGAGTTCATGTAATGGAATGTGTTGATTGAATCAGACAAATTACTGAAATTGATCGTCATGTTTTCTGTTTGTATTGGGACCAATCGAACTCTGGTCACTAGTGATGGGCACCCACCAACCCTTTTTATGTTATTTGGCGATCGATCGGGTTGTGATTGTGATGCACTTCATGAAAAATGAATTTTTTTCTTAATCATGATCGAGCCAAAGCTGATCTCTACACTCTATTGTCTGTAACACAAGTCGTCTGTACCTTTTTATTAAACGTTAACCGATGATGATTCTATTAAATTTGACACTTTCTGAAATTCTCAATTTTTAAAATCGTTTAAATCCAAATTCCCCATTTTTTTTGTATTTGATTTTTTTTTATGCGCAAAATTGTTTGTGAACAGAGGTGCGTCTGTAATTGATGATGCTATTACCTCAATCAAATCTTCTTCCTTTTACATTTATTTAAAAAAAAATTATGTACTGTATAAAGCATGCGCCTTGTTAGCAAAATTATCAATAATTTCAATTGTCTATTTTATAAAGGTGGTGAAAAATAAATTATAAACTGTACATTGATCAGAAACAGCAAATGCCGGAATTATGGATTCCAGAAATTGGGAAACCCCTGAAATTTTTAAAAAGGGTGGGTTTTTACAGTTTTAGCAAAAATAAATCGCTTAAAATTTCAAAATATTCAGGTACTTCACCCAATGTAAAAAAGCAAGAGAATTGTTGAAGTTGTCAAAGCTAACTTCTATAGGAGATTCATAAACAGGCCAAAATTCGCGCTCATTATCAAAGCAGATCTTTGTAACGATGTGTTTATAACTAATAGGTCAGATTTTGCTTTAAAATTTTTTAATTTTGATACTTAAGCAATTAAATAACAACAAATAAATTATTCACATGTTTCTTTTTGTGGCTCATTAATTCCGCGCTTTTCACGATTTGAATTTGGCGCTTCCTTTTTGCCGATTATTGCTCATCGGTTTCCGTTTTTTGCTCGTCCGCTAAAAATTTGCGCCAAACTTTGCGGTGTTTTCGGTACAAAAAATCGGCATCCATTTTGGCCAACTCAACATTGGTCTCACAGCGCTGGAGGCCTCGGTTCTGATGCGAAAATTCGAGCTGAAAAAGGGAATAACGACCGCTAAAAACGAATTTAAAATTTTAATTAAAAAAAATAGGAGTTTTTTAAAATTGTTTTTGAAAAATTTTAAATCTACCGCATGTTCCAATTCCAATTTTTTCCGTTCTATGCTGACATCAGATATTTCGCGCAACCAAATGCCTACTTGAAGCTCCATTGCTTGTGTTTCTCGTTGAAGTCGATTGAGCAAGGCGGGATTGGCTTTTTTTAATTAAAATTAAAAAAAATAAAATTTTGGGTTAATTTTTTTGCATATATTAAGTGAATATTTTTTAGTTTAATTTATCTTAATTCACACTTGATTTAGAAGCCAGCATGTTGACCACACATTTATGTCGATCACTCAATATTTCTGCAGTTTCATCCAAAATGTTCAGCTGAGAACTGTTCTAAAATTTGAATTTAAAAAAAAATTTAATTTTGAATTATTTTTGAATGGTTTTACATTTTTAAATTTTAACCTGTTCCATGCCAAGTTTCCATGAGGCCAAAGTGCGACAAAGCAATTCGTGCCGAGTTTTTAATTTGTTCACACCATTCAATTCGTCACAAATTTCATCGATAGGCTTAAATTAAGGCGATTATAAAGGAATATTTATGAATATTTATTTCAAATATTTAAAAATTTCATTTATAATTATAAATTCAAATTGATTTAATATTTAATTTAATTAAAATTAATTTTTAACCAAAAGCTGACTTTTGAAACAAGTTTGCACTCATCATTGTTGAAAGACATTTAGGCAGAAGGCAGAATAAAAGTGAATAATGCAATAAAATTAATTTATTCTAAAATATTTTACATAATTTAATTCATATAAAATCAAATTTTCTGAAAAATTCTTTAAAATTTTAAATAAATATTAAAGTAATTAAAATTCCCATTGCCTTTGGGACCATTTGAATGAAAATGATGCCAATTTTCAAACTAATGACTTCGTCAACGGAAGCGAATGCCATTCTTCGGCTTGGCCCCACAATTTTTTGTTTGTCGGAAGCAAATTGGTCCTAATGGCGGCTTTCCGGAGCAGCAAATTTTTGTACGATTTTCAACAAAAACAACAGACATTTTTTTATTCGTTTTTTGCCAGAAATTCCTAGTTTTTATTTTATAAATATGTTATTAAAAATGGATTTAAACATTATTTCGCCCTAATCTATTTTTATGGACGACTCAGAAAATGCTCATGAATATTCAAATTAGTTTCATGTGTAAACAAATGTTTTGAGACTCAGCTCTCAAACATTTTGATTGCAAATATTTTTAGTCAATTTTTGGTAGCTTACCGGCCACTTTTTTTGAAAATTAATAAAGCAAAAGGCATTGTGTTTTGGAAAGATTTTTAAACAGCTTATAATTGCAATTGGTTGAAAAACAAACTTTAAATCTTTTTAAAGAAAATAAAATTAAAATACAGTAAAAAGCAATTTTATTCATGGATTTTAGGAGAATAAAAAGCCAGTCTTTAAGCGGGGATTTTTTTTAAAATTTTCCGTAAACCTTGAAAAAGTTTTTAAAACAGTTTGGCCCACATTTTCTGAAAAAATTGTATTTTAGTAAAAAAAAATGCCAAAATTTTTGCAGCCTCCAGCAACAGGAGGCAAAGTTTCCCTGTCGAGGATGGCATTCCCACGACTTTGGCATTCTTTTAATGGAACCGACTGGACAATTTTTGTGCCTTGCTCGATGGAGTTGGTTCCTCCCCTAAAAATGTGCTGATGGGACGCAATTCTTTGCTCTCGGCACTTGCAAATTCCCCTTGGGGAATAAGGCATTTGGATGGGCAAGACCGAAGAATGTCCAAAAATGGAACAAATTAATTTGACACAAGCCAAAAAAGTAAAATTTGCAACAACTTTATGGAACATTGAAACGATAGTAGTCGTTAAAAATTTTAAATTAAGTAATATTCATAAACAGAAAATTTTGAAAATTTTGCAAAATTAAATTTATTTATGCGCGATTATTAAAATTCTTGAGGAATAGATTTAACGCAAAAATTGAATGTTTATTTTTACTTTAAAGCGATAAATAAAGAAAATAGAATTAAATTTGAAAAATATTAAAAAACAAATTGGAAGAATGATTAAACAAGCTCAAAAAAAAATGCGACGATTGAATTTTTCTACGTTTGTTTTTGTCCGAATTTTGGTATTGGCTTCGTCACAGACAGACATCAGCAGCAGCAAACCCCAAATTTGAGGCACCTGCTTTTGCTGTGTGACGTCCTCCAAAAATTTTTTTTTGTGTCTCTGTTACTCTTTGGCCTTTGCGCGATGAGCAGACACCGCGCGCCCAAAGGCATCAATTTCGTTGTGAATTGATGTGCCCTGGAGGGGGAATTTTTGGTTAAATTTATTTGCGTTTAACCCATTTTCTGGTGGTGGAAATCCAGGAGAAAAAATGTTCCCCGTAGAATAGATTGTTTTTTTAATAAACAGGTTATTCGTTTTTCTAGAGAGATTTCTCGGATTTGTGGATTTGTAAACTCAAGTAAACTCGAGTAATTTAAGAAAACCAAAATTTGAAATTAAAAGAGTCAAAATGATGCATGTTGAGAAATTGTTGGTAAATTTGAAGTTTTTAAATTGAATTGGGTATTACAATAAATTTGCAACGCTTTTAGAATTTTTCATAAAATGTTGATTATTTGCATTTGGGATTAAAATTTGTTTTTTTCTAAAATTGTTAGTCTACAACTACCTAAATTTTGGTGAATTTTTCGTAAAGTAATGCGGGCGGTCACACAATTTCTTAGCAATTGCTGAAAACGTAATAAATTACTCATCGACGCGGGCCAAAGGCTGGTGGACAGTGAAAAAGACATTGGGCCAAGCCAATCCAAGGGCTATTTTTGGAAGCTCAACAAGCACTTTTCATAGCAAAATTTTTAAATTAAATTGCTTGAAGAATGTTTTTATTGTAAAAAAATGCATGGGAAATTTGCCAATTCGTTAGGCCCTTTTAAATAATTTAAACAAAAGGAGTTAAGATTACAAATTCGATCAAAATAATAAGTTTATCACTGGAACTATTTTAAACATAAATATAAATATAGATTATATTCATTAAATATACAAAATTATTTGTTGTCTTTTTAAGAATGTTAAATTGGTCAAATTTGCCAATTGTCGGCCTTTTATATTCAAAAATAAGTGTTGACTCTGCTTGGCCAACATTTTTCGTGCCAAAAAGTGGTGGCCATCGACGCGGCTCGCCAGACGGCGGGTGGGTGGACGAATGGACGGACGAACATCCCGTGCCAACCGCTCAAATTCATAAACACCAGTGGACTGACACTTTGTCCCAAAAATAAAATAATGGTTAGTGAACCATGGCAACATTAATATGTATTGACAGACGAAGGGGGGCAGCACCGCGTGTCGTGCCAGCTGACAGCCTCCGCCACATTTTGTACAAATGGATGGTTCAAAATAGCACCAAAACATTCCAACTTTAGTGTTAAAATTTTTTAATATAATGGCACTGCATTGTAAAATGTGTCCAGAAAACAAAATTAATTTAAACTAGAGCGAGGACAATCGAGATTCTCGATTAAAATCTCGATCGGTCCTCAAGTCCTTGCTCTAATTTAAACTTTATATCGAATATTCTAATGCAAATTTAAAGTTAATTAACCAAAAGCTGATCGTTCGATTGGATGCCCTCAATTCGTTTAATTTGATCTTTGATCAGTCTGACAGCGTCGGAAGGCGTTGTCTCAACGACAATTGTTTTAGCAAAGAGATTTCGAGCAAAGAGATTTCGGATGAACAATTGCATTTTGAAGTGTTTATAACTAAATTAAAATAATTTTACAATTAAAAACATTTAAAAAAAATTTAAAGTTAAATAAAATAATTATACCTATTTATCAGGGATGGGCAAAATTTTGGATTTTGGGTTTTGGAATTTCGGAAATACCGGGATTTTTGGCGTTTTGGATTTCGGGTTTCGGAATTTGAGTAATCCAGACCCCCGAGTGTGTAAATGATTTTTTTCTACTTTTTCTGAGCTGAACATGACGGACGGAGGTGAAACAATTCTAACCTTTTTTAAAATTTTTCCGATTAAAAAAACTAATTTAGTTACAATTCACACGTTTTTTTATTTCAATATTTTGGTTAGACGAATTCACTGAATATTTAAAAAATTATGACCATATTCAAAGTTGAGTGATCTTAATTATTTTTTGTCTAAAATGCAGAAAAACCAATTTTTTTAACAAATACGTTAAAATTTTCAAAAAAAATTTTCCCACCGCACCGGCGCCTATCGCGGCGCCACCGGACCTATTCTATTCCAAAAAAAGGTTCAAAAATATGTGTATTTTTAAAAATTTGGATAGTTTTTTATTATTTATAATGCAAAAATTTTCTTTGAAAAAATTTCGGATTTTGGACCGGAATTTTTGGCTTTTCGGATTTAAAATCGTTTCGGATTTTGGGGTTTCGGAATTTCGGATTTCTGGTTTCGGATTTTATTTTCCAATTTTGCCCATCCCTGCTATTTATGTACATATGTATATACTTTTTTTAAATATTAATGAATGAATTATCATAAGAAATATTTTTAATATTAATAAAAAGACTAAGCATTTTTTTAATGACTGTTCTAAATGCATATTGTGTGTTTGGTTTAAATAGTTGTTCAAAGGCTCTTCCAAATCATTTTCTTAAATTTTATATGCAGGCACCGCTAGAGCCTAATATTTTTATTCAAATTTTTACCAACCCTAATGCTAATCACTCAACAAAAAGTCTTAGGACATGGGACGAGTACGGCGGAAGGCCAGCCAGGGGCGGCATGTCGAAGGTCGGGACAGAAAGTAATAAATTTATTTGATTAGCGAAAAATAAATATTGCCAGCACGACTCCATCCCTTTTCAAAGGGGTTTCAAGTAAATGTCATTGTAATTTTTCCAAATTTCTTTCAAATTCCATGGCAAATGATTTTTTAAATACTTTCTAGGTATATCCTCAAAATTTTATGATTTTTTATTCAAACATTAACTTTCCTTTTAAAGTTATACGGCGAAGGTGCCGACAAAAATTTTTTGCAAAATGCCGCACTTTTCAAGAATTTTCTAATTGATTAGCTTTGGCTTAACAATAGTTTTTAAAAGTTTAGTGCTTTTCAATGGCAGCTTGTTTGTTCGTTTAGTTGAGTTTAAAAAACGTTATAGATTTTTTGCTGGCACTGAAGTGTCCGGCACTGAAGTGATGTGTACTAGAGACCGGCGCGGGAGCGGATTCCGCGCGGGATTTTGTGGGATCCCGCTCCGCAATCCCGCATTTCTTGCGTTTTGCGGGATTAATCCCGCAAATCCTCTCCCCAAAGATTCCAAAAAAAAATCCTGCAGCGGGATCCCGCAATTGGGGGGTGCGGATCCCGCAATCAAAAATGTTGGTAAGAAATGCCAGTTTATTCCAAATTAGCTGACATTTTGCCAATTTGAAATTAAAAGACTTGATGCCCACAAATTACAAATTTTATAAGTGAAGTATCCTTCTATAACAAAATTAATGTAACAGTGTATGGGTTCCTCGCAAATTCCATTAATTCATTTCTTTTATCTTCTCATAGCATTTATAACTTTACTTTTTCCAAAAATGTTTGAAAAATCGCGCGCAAAAGAAATGTTTAATTTGATGTTTTTTTCACGTTCTGATGATGCTTTTAAAAATTTTGAGATCCGTACCCTGCTGATTATTGGAGACACCAAATTTTATACATCATTTTCAATGCCACGGCGCATCAGCTGCCAAACCATGTGCCGTCGGACAAGCATTGACTTTGAGTGGTAATCATCGTTAGAGAAGGTCCACACCGGTATCACCCAACCGCCGCCGGCTGATGCATACTGTTGTAGATGTCCAAATTCATACTGTAACTAGTCCATTTGTGCCTGGAGGGTATAGATCTGTTGTTGTCGCCGCCCTTTTTCTCCACTTCAAAAGTGCCGCCGCCGCGCTCGGCCGTCAAAGTGTCCACAAATCGAAATTGGCTTCTGAGGTCGGTGAATCCATCAATTGCAAACAAAGCGAATTCGGCAATTTTGGCACGTAAAAGCGAATTCTTTAGAGGCACAAATTAACGAAAGTGCCCAACAAATGTTACAGAGAAATTATTTTTGGAAAGAATGTTCAGGTCAAGTTCTAAATTCAATTATCTTAAATTGTTTAATAAAAACCAAAACATTTTTTATAATTTAAATGACCGACCGAAACTGGCAACCCAAACCGAAATTTTTTGGTTTTCCGGACCCAAAAAGTCCGTTATCAGGAATGAAAACAAAAACATTTATCTTCACCCAAAATTATTTGTGCGTAAATCAACTTTTGATTGACGAAATATAATAATTAGGTGTATTAAAAATACTATTTTTAGTAATTAGCATTGTGAACAGATTTGAACGCGGCCTGACCAATTTTTTATATATATTTGATTTTTAATATAATCTAGTAAAAGATTTAATAAACAGACTAGGACAATTCACCTCGATATTTTATGTGAATAAAAATTGAATTTATAGTTTAATACAATCTTGGATTTAAATTTAGGTAAATATTTAATTACATCAAGCTTTCCTCTACTCTTCTGCAATAAAAAAATTGACTAACAAATGTTGAAACCCGGAGGCTTGTACAAAGTTTCTGCAAAATTAATTCAAAATTTAATCTGATATATTGTAAAAAAATAAATTTGAATATTATTAAAATTTTTTTGTTCCTTTTCATGTTATGAAAAATGCAAAGATCGTCCATTCGATGCCGGTCGTTTAGATACGGCAACAAATTTAACCCCCCATAAATTTTGCCAGAAATTTGAAAAGTTTTTTTCACAATTAATTGACACAAAAAATTTGTGTTGCCTTTTACGCAGTCGAGAAATGCCAAAAATGTATTCTCGCCGCTGCTCACTCCGCCCGGCTGTGCCGCATATTCACGGCGCACCGTTGTCCTGAAGCCATTCTCGCCACCAATTTCGCATTCAATAATGTGCCAATTTTGAAGCCTGACAAATAAAAAAAAAATATACTATTTAAATATATAAAAAAAGAAAGCTGAATAAATTAAAAAGACAAAATAAGAACATTTTTTAATACATTTAAATAAAATTAATTTTATAACACTAAAATATATAAAATGTTAAAAATATTTAAAAATACATCGGATCAACGATGAGTTTGGCACAAGTGTTAGCAAAGCCTAAATTATGCGCTGCAATTGCGGCACATGCCATTGCATTACTAAATGAATTTAAATTTATAAAAGAAAATACATATATAAATGAAATTAAGTTCAATAAACATACACATTATTAGGTGCCAAAAGACAGATTTGACCAGCCGGACCTAATAAATAATTAAATAAAATGAATATATTTATCAGTATTTTAATTTTAAAATTATTTAAAAAATTTGAAGTGATCAATAAAAGTGTAAGCAGAAATCAATAGAATATTCAGTTAAATAAATTAAGATTCTCCCCAATTTTTGTCATTTTTGGGGGTTATTGTCGCTCCAAAGATTAAATAAAGAAGTTAATAATTAAGATAGAAAAAATCAAATATAATAATATAAAAGCATTTAAATATTTTAAAATTTTGCATTGTTTGCATATGCTTTTTTTGAAATAAAAATGCCTACCATCATAAAGCACTTTTGGCCGATTTGTGGCCCGCGATTCTTCACACAATTTGTGCAATGTAGACAATTCAGGCGAAGAATCGGTACTCAATGGAGGTAGATGAACAGCGGTTGGTGGCTTTAGCATTGTGACAGTCAAGCTCTTTAAATTTTTGTTTTTTATTTATTTTAAATTAAAAAAAAGAGATTACCTTCAATGTGCCTAAATCGGCCATTTTTTGTATATCTTTGGCACCCCAAAGTGCGCCCGAGGGGATGAACACAGAGCGATTTTTGTGCAATTTTAGACTTTTCTGAAAACGGAATTGAAAAATTAGAAAAATCAAAAAACATAAATTACCTGAATTTCCTTTAAGGTCTGCTGGTTAGCCAACGCTGTGGGCGATCCAATCTGTGGCAATGTAATTTTATAAAAATTTATTTTATGACCAAAATGATTTAAAATAGAACAAAGTAAATTTGTATTTAATGATATTCAATAAAGCAAATTGATTAATGAATGATTAAGCAATTAATTTACAAAAAGGTCAGCATGGTGTAGAATCAACTTGGCGTGATTACGAATTATGTCCGGATGTGCCACCAAAAATAGAACGAATTTTATTTTAAATATTATACAAAAACATAACAGCAAAAATCAAACTTATCTGTTTAAAATTCAAATATAATTTGCTAATTGAAAAAGCATTTTAAATTTTAAAAACATGTTAATCAGTAATTAAAAATTTATAAAATAATAACCTATCCACCTCAATGACCAGGTCTAAGCCTTCCAAATTTTCGGCATTCAATTCGTTGAGCCCCAACACTCCCTCATTTGTGTCCTCAGTTCGATTCCAAATTTTTTTAAGCACAAATTGTTGCGATTTGCCCAGTTCCACCTTCAGAAATTGGCCTGAATGAGTACTTTTAATTTTTATTTTATTTTTAAATTTAAATTTTAATAAAAGGCAAATCACATACCCAAATGTCCAAATCCGATCATTCCAATACATTTCTTCAAAGGTTTCTCCTCATTTTTAATTGCTCCATTTTCCATTCTTTTAAAGAGAAAATATAAATTTTACATAGAAATAAATAAAAATATGAAACAAAAATTAGCAAAATATTATATTTAAAATGGAATAAATAAAACATATTTTTACAAAATTAAAAATATTGTGTCGAAAATTTTTCAGAATTTCTATTTCTTGCAAAACAACAACATTTCGGAGCCAGAAATAATTCCCAGTTGACCGGCCTCAACAATTTTGGTCACAGTCCCTAAAAAAGGAAATGAATTTATAATGTAAATTTTTAAATCATAATCTTTAATAAGTTAATAATTATTTAAATTTTTTGCAAATAAAAACATTTTAAAATATTTTAACATTAGCGCGTTGCTTTTATCACCAAAATATTTTGAATAATATTTAAAATTATATATTGATTAACATTGGTTTCAAATTTATTTTTTACATACCTCTTATAAATATTTTATTGAATTGATGAAACCCGCGTGGCAAAATTTTAAGCGTTTGTGCTACTTTGATTAAACTTGCTGTAAGCGGAGAGCTAAAAAATTTTTATATTTTAATATATTTAAATAAATATATTAATTTATTTTAAAACATGATGCCTTAATGCCAAGCCACGGTTTAGAGGAGTTTGTTTGTATTTGAATTTTATTTTGGCATATTTTTTTTTACTTTGGAATTTTGATTTCATTAGTTTTTATTTATTTTTATAGTTTTGGCATTCAAATGTTGACACTTTTCTCCCATTTAATCACCGCATCATCCACATGAAAAGTGATGAGCGAGAAAAACAGTGATAAAATGGCATGCCACTCTCGTCCTGAAGCTCGTTGGCATGGACCAGTTGAAAGCCGGTTTCTTCCGCTTTTGCCAACAGTTCCCGGCGAGAATGGAGGGGCGGCATGCCGCACCCAAACTCAAACTCCGACAAAAGTTTTCTGAAATTTTAGCAGTTAAAAAATATCTAAAACGTAGAAAAACAAAATCACTAACGGGCAAAATTCTTAATAAGCCAAAAGCGGACGAAATAACTACTTAGGTTTAGTGATTTCGTCCTAGAAAAAATTAACATAATATAATTCAAACTTTTGAATAAAATGCAAAATTTATTTTTAACTATTTTTGAATATTCAAAAATGATTAATATTTTACCGATGTTTTTCGTCGTTCGCGTCGAATTTATCCGTTTTCAACAAATCATAAATCAACAATTTGCCCCCGGGCTTCAATACACGGGCCAATTCAGCGAAAATTTGACCCAAATTTGGCATATATTTCAATGAATAAAGTGCAAAAGCTGCGTCTTGGCTGTCTTTTTGAAGTGGAAGAGCTTAATTTTTAAATTAAAAATGAATTTTCAGAATTTTTTTATTCATTTTAAAAGTTTGTAATACTAACTTTGTATTTAAGAAATTTTCATTTATTTGTATAAAAATTCTAAATACATACAAATAATGCAACATAAAATAAGAATATTTATTTTTATTAAAACTTCTAAAAACAAAATTAACAAATTTTAATTAAAGTATAAATATTTACTTTTTGTGCAATCTCCCTCAATCAATTGGCAATGGTTTTGGATTCCGAGCGAACGAAAATTGTCATTTCCAATGCAAACCTTATAAATTTAAATGGAATAACAAAAAATTATTTAAATAAAAAAAAAAATTAATTGTAGGCATATTTAAACGATGCATTTTGAATTAAAAATTTTCTTGCTTCACCTCGTTGGCTGCGATGGTTAGACCGGTAAAATTGGCACCGGTAAATGCCAAATGCTTTATGACGTCACCAATTCCGCAGCCAATGTCCAAACAATGTTTGCCTTGGCTCAATTCAAGGCTTAAATTGGAATTCAAATGTATGACGCAATTAATTGCACTTAATTAAAATTCGTTGATAATTCAAAAAAAAAATTACTAAACTAATACAAAAACATTTATTGCTGCTGCTCAACCTTTGTCCAATGCGCAAATGCAATTGTCGCAATGCGACGGGAAGCGTCATGGACGACAATTTGTCGCGCATTAATGCCGACTTTTCATCCCACTGATGTTCCAGCGGCAGAATGGGCGGCACAAAGTGAAAACTGCCGCAAAAATATTCATCGATGACCTGTAAAATACAAAAAATAAGCATAAATATTTTTTAATAAATTGCAATATACCTATTTATTAATTAAATAATGTTATTTATTATTTATTATTAAAAGTTTTGCCTTTGACATGACGGAATAATAATGTGCAATGCATTCGCCATAATCTCCACTAAGTTGTGCTTCGGCATAAAGACGACTATGTTCATTGACAAAAGCAACCTAAAACTAAAAATTATTTAATTTGTTTAAACATCGTTTCAATAATTAAATTGGATGAATTGGAATTTTTGAAATAAATTATAAGCCATAAAAAATAATAAAATCAGCCGATGGAATATATTTTAGCTATTAAATTAAAATTAACGAATTATCATTTGTGTTAGGGTAAAACGTACTGATAAAATAAATTTAAAATCTTTTAAATTTGTTAATTTGCTCTTTTTTATATAAGAATAAATAAAACATAAATAGAAAAATTGATCGATCGATTCGATGACAAAAATATGGGGGGGGGGGGAGAGCTCTGTTTGATGACAGTCCTCCCGCCGACCTTCGTCGAAACGCCGCCACGTATGTACCTAGTTGCACAATAAATTTGCTGATTTGTGAGCTCTTTTCGGTGGGTATAAAAGAATTTTAGTCGAATTTCACAATTTTACGAATTTATTGCCAAAACAAATTAAAATCTGGTGATATTTTAAATATAAAACTTCATAATAAATTTCGGATTTTTGATGGAATTTGCGGAATTAAACTTTTAAAATAATAAAATTTTGAAGTTTAAAAAAAGCTACGCAATTTTTATGGGTAAGTTTTTTTTTGTCCTCAAAATTGGTGGCTGTTGCGGGCGTGATTTTCTAATGGGATATAACAACGATTTGTTTGTTTCCAAGGTAACCCGAGGAGTTGGCAAACATTTGGACAAAAATGAGAGAGAAAATTGCTTTGAATATTTTAAATATTATTTAAATATATAAAATATGTCAACATTTACATATTATTTTACAAAATTAAAAAAAAACTTGCCAGATCTTGACGTCGGAAATGGACAAGCAAATTGATAAATTGTTGCGAGAGATTCATTTTTAGGAATTTTAAAATTATGTTTATAAATAAGGGAAAATTATTAAAATAAAAAAACAGTTATTGTTTTTAAATCCGTTTAATTCTTCTTTTTTAAAAAACAGATTTCGGATAAAGCTTTTTGAACAAAAATTGTTAACATTCTAAGAAAATTTTTAGCCGGTGCCTATTCAGACCTACCCATTCCCATTAAATATAATTTAAAAAGCATAACAAAAAACGTATTCTGGACTTTTTAACGTAAAAATGGCTCTTTTTTATAAGGTTTTAAACAAATTTACTATAATAAAAAGCTGACCAATTTTTAAAAATTTTTAGACAATTACATAACAAATGATTGCTCCAATTTTTAGACGGCGCTATTGGCACCGTCTGACTCCCCATCATAAAAAAACTAAGAAATTACTTCAAGACCACGCCATTTAAAAAAAAAATTGAACAAAACTCAAAAATGTATTCCTAAAATGGATATTTTTTGAGTCAGCCGCCGGGCCCACAAAAATTTTGGTTTAATCAAACGATACAACAAGATTTTAAATTTGCTGTTAAAAGTAATAAAACTAAAAATTAAACAAAAAATTATTATTTTTAAAGTTCTTGAGACGGAATTGCGCACATTTCATCTCCAAGTTGAGCAACGCGCATTTTCGGAAATGGACTCGTTCAACCGAAGATCTGAGAAAATAAAATCCAGGTCAACAACGAGCGTCGGGCAAGTCCTTCAATCGAGCAGATTATGTAAAGTGTGAATTGTCATCGCAACAGACTATGAAATTTAAGAGAAAATTGTTCGAATTTTGAATTTTTAAATCAAAAGCAATAAAAAATATTATTTAAATTTATATATTTAATTTTGTTAATTATTAAACTAAAATAATTTGTCAAAAACTAAAAAATTTGTTGTAATAATTATTTTAGTCGGGAATTGCGTCGTTTTAACGAACCTATTTGGCCTAAAAACCTATTTTGAGAGTTTTGCATCTAAAATCTAAAGATTTTTTTGAACGTATTTCGCCATTTTTCCAAATTCAATTTATTGAAATTGTTATTTTTACACTAAATTTTTCGCACCTATTTTGCTTATGAAACCGAATTTTGGAATGTTTTGGCACTTTTTCTCACCTATTTAGGCGCATGTAATGAGATTTTCAAATCTGAAAATCCTAGCCCTAATAATAACCAATTTATTCTTTTATTATTTATATTTTTGTTAAATTTAAGTTTAATTTTAACAATTTTGTTATAAATCACAAAAGGCGAACAGCGGAATTCTCTCTAATCCTTACAATATTAATTTATTTAAAACGCATTATGTTTCCATTTTATTTTTATTTTTTAAAATAATTTTGCTTTTCTCTTATTTCTGAGTCCCACAATGGTCACCACAAAAAGTGAATGAAAATAGTCCAACTTCGCCGGCAAGTATCTTCATCTCCATGATTTCGTCTTTATTGTCAACATGGATTTTGCGGAAGACAACAATGACGGGAAGTGGTGGGGGGGGGGGGAGGGTAAACTCTTCATCTTGTCCAGAGTCTCGAGAATCGAGAGTTGTTGGACGATGCTCGCGTAGTTGGTCGAGAGTCTTGGGCAATATGAACAAACAAATATTGTTGAAAAGAAGAAGAAAAAAAGCACAAAAAATGGGATTGAATGGGTTGGGTGGGCGAGTGGGAAGAAAACATTATTGCTCTTCCGGTGAAAAAAGAGAGAGTGAGTGTATAAGCAAATGGACAGTGGAAGTGAGTTGGTGTGCACGGAAGATCAGAAAAAAATTGATTTGTTAGGTTTACTCTCAAAAAATTTTTGCGTTAAATTGATATTATAAAATTTGGTTTTCTTAATATCCCAATATTTGAACAAATTTAAAAATATTTTAAATCGTTTTATATTTAATTTTGAGCCATGGCTAAACAACGAAAAAACTCAAAGCAACAACAAAATCCTTCTTCAGCATGCAACAACGACGTTCTTCCGGTTGCTTAATCTTCTTCATCACTTTCCATCCGATTTATTTATTTATCATTATTATCCAAAACACTTCCTTCTCGTTCATCCGATTGGTGATCGAAATCATCCTCAAGTCTTGAGACCACAACATAGAGACCTCCTCTAATCAGCAGTGATTTATCGGCAGGTCGTCCCTCGTCCCTCCAGCAGTCGATCAATCCGGACACTTCCCGCACTCTTGTCTCGCGCAGCACGCGTTCCCTTCCCACCCGGACTGGATGATAACCAAACATCAACATCCAACACAGACGTGGCCATCATTATTGTGGTCCTGATGTTAGACTAGTTTGGCCACAGAATTGAATTGCCGGGACGGACGACCTCGGTGAGTGAGACATTTCCTCGTTTTCTTACAAAGACTCCACCAATTTGTTATTTTGTTAGAACAAAACTGATCAAAAAATCATGCTCATTTCCAATTTTTTTTTTTATATTAAAGTAGGCCGGATTGGGATTGTTGGTAAAAACCGGGATCGGTATCGGGACTAGCATGTTGAACCGGAACCGGGATGAATTTTAAAAACCGGGACCGGGATTAACCGGAATTGATAATAGGGGAATTTTTTTTTAGCTTTGAACAAAGTTATAAATTTTTTTAAATATCCAGCTTGTGAATTGTCATCTAAAATATTTTTTTAAAAATCGGAAAATTTAAAAGAATTTTTAGAATTGTATTTCATGTATTGGACAAATTCGATGTTTCTTAACTTTGGACAAAAACGTTATCCAATTTTTGAACTTAAATTTGTCATGCCCTTAAAAATGAAATTAGTTGTTAAAATTTTTTTTTGGTTAATTAAGATTTCACACATCCAAAGGTGGATGATGTGCCATAGTGGACGGACAAAAAATGCTAAAAGTTGCCGCGTCCTTGTGGTACTGCTGTTGTCCTCCTCCGTCACTATGTGCCATTGTCGTCCACTGTTACCCGACCATTTGGTGGAGCAGGACTTCATCAACGCATCATGGCTCATCGACAACTCAACGCCGGGCAAGGCTGCCACGATGCTTTTGGGTGATCAGCGATTCCACAAGGCAAAATTTAAATTTAGAAAAACATTTAAAAATTTTTGATCTAATCAATTTTTGTTCACATAAATTAGCGACAACGTCGTGGCTCAGTTGTCGCATTGGAATCGGACAAATGGCCTAATGGTCGAATTCCCTATGTTCTCTCTACAGCATATTGTAAATGTTTAATCCAAAAACAAATATTAAATTGTATTTAAAATTAACCAAAAAACAAATATTCAAAAGTTAATAATAATTATGTAAATTAATTTTATTATAAAAACACAAAATAGTTTATAAAGAAATATTTAAATTGGTTTTTAAATTTTTAGCACCACAACAGCGTGCAGTTTTGGCACGCGCAATCACAGCATATAATGCCAAAACTTGCATACGGTATTTAATATGTTTTTAATTTAAATGCTTTAACAAATAAAGTTTACTTAATAAAAAAAAGTTTTATTCATAAAAATGAAGAATTTTCTTTCAAGTTTTGTCCCGAAGACACCAGCAGATAAGGATCATGTTGTCATCTCAAAGTTGGATGGGTAAACATCACTTAAAATAAAATTATATTTAAAATAAAATAATAATAAATAATTGAATATAAAAAAGTAATTTTTTATAAATGAAAAGATGTTTTGCGGATTTTGCACGTGTCGGTGGCAAACAGCATGTGTCGTTGGCAGATGAATGTGTTGAATATTCAACAATAATTCACGAATTTATGCACGTCGTTGGATTGTAATTAAAAAATAAATTTAATTTAATTAATTATGTATTTTTATATTTTAGTATTCACGAGCACCAACGGGAAGACAGGGACGGATTTGTACAGATTCGCTGGGAGAATGTGATTGACGGTGAAAGTTTAAAATAAAATTTTACTCAAATTTAAAATTTATTGTAAATTTTAATAATTTTGAAGGTATTCTTTAAAAAAAAATCTTTTTTATGTACATATAACGACGGAAATTTTAGTAAAATTTTCAATTTTGTGCATTTTTTAGGGGCTAGTGCAGATTTTGAGAAGCTGAGTGCCGTAGGACTGAGCAATTATGACGAGCCATATGACTACTTTTCCATTATGCACTGTAAATATTTAATTATTTTATTAATAAAAGATTGAAAAATTATAAATAATATTAAAACCATCTATTTAAAAAATTAATATAACTAAAATTTTAAATATATGGTACTCTCTTAAATTAATAATTAATATATTTATTAAAAAAAATTTTATAAATATTAATAAACTGTAAATTATGAATACATAGTAAAAATATTGCAATATAAAATAACACTTAATTAAATCAAAAAAAAATTATACCAAAAATCAAAACTTCCTTTTAGATGAAAATACGGAAGGCAGCAAAAATGGAAACCCCACCATAACAGCAAATGCTCCGGAATACACAAAATTAATGGGCAAATCGGCTGATTTCACTGAGGGTTAAAATTGAAATAATAATCAGGGATGGGATTTTTAGGCTCGAAAAATCTCGAACTAGGCGCTTAAATAGGTCTAAAAAAGTGCCAAAATAGGCTCCAAAACCCAAGCTCATAAGCAAAAATAGGCTCGGAAAAAAATGTGTAAAAATAACAATAATGGCTTAAAAAATCGTTTTTTTTACATGTGAAAATTATCAATCAGCAGAGCTGCTACTTTTAGGCAAGAAAAATTGCAAAAAGGCGCATAAAAAGCACGAAATTCTATGAAAGATTCTGGCAAAAAAAAAAATCGATTTTTATGAAAATTTTTCAAAAAAATTAGTGATCTTTGCAAGAAAAATTTAAATTTTATTTCACTTTTCTTAAGAAATTTTTTGAAAAAAGCTCAAAATAGGCACAAAAGTTTAAAAAAGTCGCCAAACAAAATTTCCGACTAAAACATGTTTTTCTTGCATAACTCGCCAAAACAAAGCTGCAAAAAAAAATAGACAAAAACCTAAAAATCCCATCCCTGATAATAATAATAATATGTTTTAAGTATTTTTTTTATTTAAAATTTATTACTGAATACTTTTGTATATCCCAATTATAAAATAACAAAAATTTGTTAATTATTTGCAGGCGACCTTAACCGCGTAAACCGGGCCTATCGGTGCCATAACATTCTGCTCAGAAGACATCCGGCAACATCCATTCCCAACCCCGTTCAACGACCTTTTTCAACTCCCAATTTTAACATGCGTACATTGTGGAGAGGATGATGTCATGATTGTTTAAAAAAACATGTTTAATAGCTTTAATTGCAAAAAAAGCGGGCCTATGGGCTTTTTCGCTTTTTGTAAAAGCCATTTTCGTTTGCGGGACTGAGTTGAGCGTGGGTGCTATTTTCGCTCATATACACCAGGGTTCGGATAATCGGGTTGGGAAAGGGTGCCAATTTTTGTTTAAATTTCCTCGGCGGCGCCGATTGGCACCGCCGGCATCCTTCACTCTCATGTAAACCAATTTTTTGGGATTTTTTCTGAAATTATGAAGCAAAATGCTTAATTTTGCGAAAAATTTTGGTGAAATTTCTTAACAAAAATCCCTAAATTCTCCGACGGCGCCTGTCGGCATCGTCGGGCTCTCCGCCCGGATTTCGGAAAAAACCCGGGCATCAGGCGGACAAATTTTTGAAATTTTTTTTGAAACAACATAAAATTTAAACTATGTTTCCGCGCTCAAAGCTCACAAGATTGATCTGATCATTCAACTTGACAAAACTGACTTATTTTTCAAAAAAAATTTTTCTAGGCTTAGCCTATCGGCACCGCCGAACTTCTTCTAATTTTTCATGAAATTTGCAACTTCTTGACACATCAAGATTTTAAAATGTATGGAATTTTCTCGACTCGAAATCGAAACCGAGACATTTGGATAAAATTGTTTGTTATGCATAGTTAATAAAACAGAACAGTTTCAAAAAGTTGATCTTCTAATTCAAAATGAACTTTGGTTTTCATGATTTTTACAACACAATTTTCTGCTTTTTGTTGACATCTTCTTTTGACGATTCGGGAAAAAGATGATGATAATGATTGTCTAATTCTTCATTATCTCCTTCGCTTAGCTGATTAATTACGCTATGATTTTCCATGAAATTTTTGCCGTCCGAAAAATCTTCACGAGTTATCGATTTTAAAATTATATTCTAAAATAGTGGTTAACATGAAATTAGTTAATTTAAACATTTTATTATTTAAATGAATTACATATTAGCTAAATAAATAAATTCATTTTATTAAGCATTATTATTGTACATATTCTTTAGATTAGGAAAAAAGGTGCTTGTTTAATTTAAAATTTAAAATACATAAATTTTTATATCTAAATAAATATAATCAAACTAATTATTTTATAAATTATAACTGTGACTTAAAATACCTTAATTATTTTTCAATTAATAATTGATTTTATAATTAATTTATCTTTTAATTTATATTTTTAATAATCTTCCGGTTAATGAAATAAAATATAATGATTTTTAATATAAAATTGCCTTTGTGCTGCGCAACCCGTATTTACTGGCCATATGAAACCGTTTTACTTTTGTCATTTTGCTGTTATGTATTAAATAATTGGAACATTTGCCCTGAACTTCGTCAATCAAAAAGCGGTCGGCCAATCGAAGAACATTTTCAACATTTTGATCGAAAATAAATAAATAAATAATAATTTTTTGTTTGTTTTAAAACCGTTCAAAGCGTGTTCTCCAAGATGTAAAACCATAATCATTTTATTGAAATGCTCCAATGTTTCTGGAGGATCGAGCTGAACAATCGGGCTAAAGTTGAATGAATTGTCCGATGAATTTTGCTCCCCGAAGAACAGCTTGTCGAAGAACGGCGAATGAAGTGCCAAAAACTTAAAATTTGGACACATTTTTATGCCATCCATAATTATACTTTATAAAAATTAAAAATACAAATTTACAATTTGATATTTCGTATTTTATTTCAAATTTTTAATCCAACTTTTTTGTTAACAGCGATTTGAGATCCCGAATGTTCGCCGTTTTCTTTTACAAGCAAAAGATCAGTTAATAGAATGCTAAATGTGTATAATAAGTCCATCAATTTAATACAATAGATCATTGAAAGTTGAAGCGTGAATTTCTGGGACCAAAACCTCAGGAAAATACCAACATCCAGCTGTTACCTTTTTAAAATTGAAAAAAAAGAAAAATTTTAATTTTTAAAGAAATTTTCCTACGGGTCGGGAGGGAACCCTATCGCGGACGGACAGAGCAACATTACGTTTTTCCAGATGTCGGGTCACACATAATATTTGCTGTCAAGACAACAACATCGCTTTGAGATGACTGACACATTTCTAACAATTTCTAAATTTTAAATTAATTAATCAAATATTGAATCCATAAGGAATGGACGGTCCGATTTTTCGTGTTTAAATCATTTTGTCTTGACAAACGTCTAAAAGATAGTGTCGATATTTTTTGACAAATTAACCATGCTAAATCATTTTTGTCTATTAATAATTCATCCCAATTCCTGTGTAATAAGCTCCAACTTCAATTTCTATATTCACGCTACAACTTTTTTGGCGACTGTTGAAATAACAGCAAGATTTTAGCGTCAAAACGCTCTTTTCGCCCACAGTGACGTCAAAAGTTACTTGGGCAGCACAATGCGAGCGTGGGTCTTAAAATAAAAAATTTCTAAATTTTTAAAGAAATCAATATTTTTTTTACTACCTAAATTGAGGCTCTCGGAATTCGAATTCGAGATGCTGCTCAGATTAGAGTTCAAGAGTATCAAAGTTAAAAAGATCAAGAATCTCAAAGTTTGAGTCGCGACTCTCAAAGTTAAAGACGGGCAGTCTCAAAGAAAAAAGCCAAAACTTTCGAAATTGATCGAAATTGGAGATGAGATATTGGAGTTAGTTAGAGCAGGGTGCATATCGAAAATTTTACAAAATCAGTACATTGAAACCAAAATATCAGATTTTAGGGCCAAAAAACTGTTCTTTAAAAAAGTTCTCAGTACAAGCCATTGCAAGCCGCAAAGTTAAAAATCCAAAATTGCAGCAGCCCAAAAAGGCCGCAAATTTTGCCGGTTTTTGAACCGTTTAAAAAATTGCCAAAATGGAGATTTTTTACCTGAATTTTGTGTCTTCCTGTCGGCCAATTTCAACAAATTTAGTATCATTCGACAGCTCTCGACGAGACAAATCGATCTAAATGTGAAGCAAGTCGATCAGACGCCATTTGGATGTCGGCCGACTGAGTCCCAGTGTAAAAGGTTTATTTTCGCCACCCTTGCCGAGGTTCTGTGCACAGTTGTCTTCTGTTTACACTTGTCTGCGAAGGAAGGGCTTTCATTTGTACATTTGGTACTGAAATGTCCTTTTTACACTGGGACTCAGTCGGCCGGCATCCAAATAACGTCTGATCGAGTCTTTTCACATCTAGATCGATTTGTCTCGTCGAGAGCTGTCGAATGATACTAAATTTGTCGAATTTGGCCGACAGGAAGACACAAATTCAGGTCAAAAATCTCCATTTTTGCAATTTTTAAACGGTTCAAAAACCGGTTTAAATGCTCGTCCCAATAAAATTTTTGATTGTTCTATCGGTTTCAGCCCTTAAGAAAATCTAAAAGTGGTTTTGAGTGATTTTGAGCCTGGGAGCTCAGATCCATATTTACCCCGGTTTTTCCCAAAAGTCCCGGTCCCGTGCTACCCCTTCATTCTCGAGCATCACTAATATTTAAAATTAAATTTATTTTTTAAACCTAAACTGCTGTTATAAACGAAACAGTCCAAATATTTCTTCCCATTTGCTTCTCGAGTCATGGCCTTAAGTTGCCAGCCTAATCCGCGAATTTGTTTAGGTAAATTACACAGTGTTTTAGTGCCAACCGCT
Source organism: Globodera pallida (assembly GCA_020449905.1). Lineage (NCBI taxonomy): Eukaryota > Metazoa > Nematoda > Chromadorea > Rhabditida > Heteroderidae > Globodera > Globodera pallida. The sequence continues at coordinate 1,981,413 of JAIXHY010000012.1, forward strand.
TCATTGGCAAATTCGGCAAAATTTTTTAGCCGAAGTTCAATTTGTCCGTTGATATTGTCGTTTGAGCTCACTTAAAAAGAAATTTTATATAACAAGCAAATTTCTCAATCAAAAAATTTGCTGAAATTAAACAATTCCAATCTCTTTTTAAACTTAAAACTTATCTATATTTTATAAATCCAGAAGTTTAAGTAATTATGCTAAATAATTACCTAATTTGATTTGAATGACAATTATGCTAATGAGCAATAAAAAGGCATTCACATACTTTTGCATAGTCAATAATTTGTTATTTAACTCAAAGCTTAAATATAAATAAATAATAAAATTTGGAAAAGAATATGACTTTTGAATAAAAAGGTTGGCTGGCATGTATGCTACAATCAATAATTAACATATAAGTGGCCCAATTTTTTTATTGTTGGCATGTAGCCTCAATTCGACACTCTAATGTAAAATAAAATTTTTAAATATTTTCACCAATGAAAAATTTTGCAGAAAAAATAAAGTTTGCAAAAATGCGAAATTTTTAAGTACAGTGAGTTTAGAGCAAGGCTTCCATCGGGTAAAGACAATTTCCAAGTACAAACGTCTTGATTTCCAACTACATAACGGGCCAATTTTACGAATTCCAAGTACACTCAAAATTTCATTTTATCAAAATAAAAACGTTTTATTCTTGTTCAAATGGCTTGTATTTCTCACCCGAATGAATCTTTTCCAACAATTTCTTGTTTCCGCTTAACAATCGGTGCATTTCGCCACATGATTTATTAATTTGTGAAGCTCAGACCAAAATGGCTGCGCTGATGTGATTTGATGGCAAAGACTCCCATTGATTCAACATTTACATCCTTTTGACAAAAAGCACAATAGAAATGGCCATTTCCCCTTCTGCTACGCTTGACAAAATTGTAACGTTTTTCCCATTCGGGATTAAATGAATTTTTACTAGAGAACGGCAACTCAGATCAAACAAATATTTGTACAATATTTTTTGGGTTTTTTGGTTTTTTTTTTTGGGTTGCGCTCCAATTTAACCAAACAAATATTTGTACAAAATTTTTTGGGTTTTGGTTTTTTTGATCTGGCCATACCCAAAAATTTGTACAAAAACAAAAAAAATTTAGTAAAACATACAAAAAGCCTATTCTGATCAGAACTAAACAAACTTTTTTTGTTTAGCTCAGTTGTTTAAGCTGAATTTAATTATATATAATTTGTTTTTAAAAATTGAATTTTTTAAATTTTTGCTAAAAAATGAATCTTCTGTAACTTGATCAGTTTTGATCAGAACTTAACAAACTTTTTTTTATTCGACTCAGCTCATCGAGCTGAGTCTAAATTCATATGAATTCAGTGCCTAAGGCAAATTTTTTAGACCTACCCTCACAAATGATATCCCATTCGAACCCAAATTGTGTCTAGTTGTGCCCTTTCTCCAAACCCAAAATTAATTGCAGAAATTTTGCCTAAATTATAAATTAACCCCAGATTATGGCATTGGTTACATGCTTTTAGCTTGCCCATACTATTAGCATTAACCTACAAGAAATCCATCTGCAAAAATTTTATGCTCTCCATCAGAGTATTGGATTTTTTGAATTTTGTGGTGTTTAGTTGCGTGTGCTAATTTTGAATATAAAATTGGATGACGCCCAAAAAATTTGTACAAAAAAAAAAAAATTTGTACAATATTTTTTGGGTTTTGGTTTTTTTTGGGTTGAGCCCCAATTTGACAAATAAACAAAGACAAAAAATTTTGTGTCCAATTTTGTGTACAAATATTTGGGTTTTTTTGTACAATTATTTGTTTGGTCCGGACTCTAATTTTTACGCTTTGCTGAAGACATGCTGGAAATAGAAAGTGATTTAATAAAATGACCATTTTTGATAAAAAGACTATTTTCTATTGAAAATTTTGAATATACACAATGCCAAACACGAATATTTCCATTAAAATCCCTAAATTTTCAACACTCCCGCCAAATTCTCATTTTTCAAGTACATTCTTGAAAATAAGCACATTTTTCATTTTTAAGTACGAGGGTCCATTTTCAAGCACTGTACTTGCCATTCAAGTACGTATGGAAGCCCTGGTTTAGAGTAAAGATAATTTAAAGCAACTTGGGATTTTTGACAACCAAATTTATTATTGTAGGAAGAAAAATTTTGCAAAAAATATGATTTAATTGTTATTTAAATGAATCCACCGCTTTTTGAAAAATTATTTGTATTTTTTTTTAATTTTAAAATTTTGATCAATTAAACCTTTAATAAGAATAGAGTGATTCACAAAATTAATTTTTCCACTCTACTGATAATAAAAGACGTCGTGAAGTACGGAACGACAGAAATTCAAATTTTGTTCAGGACGCGAATTTTTATGTGCCAAATTAAGTTAAATTAAATCTTTTAAAAACTATGATTTCTAGAAATTATTTTACATTTTCAAAAATTAATTTATTGATTTTTTGCAATTTTTTTCTGCAATAACTCGCATTCGCTTCCTAATAAATTGCTCAATTAGCCAAATGTGTGCAAATATTGTCTCTGATAGGGAGGCGACGGATTTCTTTGACGAAATGCTTTGGCCAACAAAGCAATGCCCCCGCCCAACGCCGCTCCGCCCAATGCCGCTTTCACAAAAGTGCCACGACGACGACGCCTGTGATTTTTACAATATTTAATTTAAATACCTAAATTGAAATGTTCATTAAATGAATATTAATTACTTTTGGCCAATATTGGTCAGCTGTTGTTGTTGTTTCAAATGTTGGCTGTTGTCCGGGTGAATCAATGGGAACTTCAAATTGACACCATTTTCTGCGGTTTGGCAAAATGTATTTGACACAAAACAGTGATTAATGAGAAGAAAAATGAATAAAATTTGTGAGGAATTCATTGCTTTTTTTTGATGGAGACCCTGAATTTAATTAGGTATGCGATTTAATTTTATTGATTGACTATAAAATAAAAATTTTATGAAATTAAATATTTTAGAATTAATAAAAATTATATAAAAATAGCAAATAATTCACAGATTTAACTAGGGTTGCACGAAACCGGGATTTTTGGGGAAAACCGGGACTACTGGACAAAAAAGAAAAGAAAAAAAGGATTGATAAAAAACCGGGCCCATTATAATGGAGTGTTTGAAAGAATTTTGTAAAACCGGCACCAAAATTTCAGTACTAAAATGGGGAAAAAATTGACTATTTCAGTACTGGTCCAGGTCCCGTGCCACCCTAGATTTAACCAATGTGTGTGTGTGTGGGGGTGGGTAAAGTAAAAAATTGTTGTGTTACCTTTTTCGTGGGCTGAAATGCAATAATTATCCGTTCATTGTCCTCACAATTTCATCAATGTTTACACCTTTTTGGGCCGGCCTATTATATTTTTCTCAGTTGCGCAAACAATAAACGGGTCCCCCAAATTCCAAAATTCATTCAAATGTAAAAACTTAAATTTAAAAAAAAATTTTGCGAAATAATAATGACTCATTCGATGACAATGTGATGAAATAAATTGTTACCCATAATTGAACTCCAGTTTATTCAGGCAAAAATTGAGAAAAATGTTTATTTTTGCATTAAAATTGGAGATGGGCAAGGCACAAAGACATCTCGAGACCTGTGGGTTCTCGTAAGTTCGTTAATAAACGTGTCGGACTTGTAAATGTCAAAATATGTAAAAAAATTCTTTTTTTTTGTTTTCTAAAATTAAAAATTAAAAATTTTAATTCTTTTATTTTATAATTATTTTGAAAATATTTGTCATAATTCCATCCAACTGTGCATTTTGCTGAAAATTGTCAGAAAATTTTTGCGATGTTAGCTTCCGAAATGATGGATTATTCTAGAGCGGACGGCATTAATTTGATCTAGATTTATTTCTCCAAAGCATTTTTTAGGTGCTGCTCCGATCAGATGAACTAATTTATTACAAAATAATCCTGATTATTTTTGATCACTTCGCCGCCCATTTCTTTAAAAATAATTAATAATAATTTTAATTTAATCAAAATTTTTGTATTTAGAAAATGGCCCTTATATAGATAATAACCTATTAAATTTAATTATAAATCGAAAATTCAGATTTTTTAATTTTAAAATGCAAATTTTTGTCTCAATTTTATTTTTGACAATTTTTTATTTTTGCACCGGTGAAGAAGAGGACCCGCCGCTTCCGCCCGAACTTTCAGGAGCCGATGAACGATGTTTGGTGCTAACATGTACCAAAAGTGCGGCATTTATGGACGAAAAAGTGCGCAAATCGCTGATGCAAAAAGTACATTTTATTAAAATTAACTTTAATATTAAAATAATAAAATATTGAAAATTTGGAAAATTTTTATTCTTTTTTAGAATTAATTTGAAAATGGGATAAAATCTCTAAATAACTTTAAAATGATTATCAAACAATAAATGTTAATAATTTTTTGCACAATTGAAAACTGAATTTTTTTATTAACTTTAAAAATATATAATTGAAGTTTTGCCCATCCGTTTCCCAAACGACGGCAACCCATGCCGCAAATGGCTGGTGTTCGGTGGAAGTATCGCAGCTGATCACGCCCAATTTGATCGCACCTAGGGCCGTCGTCAGATGCTGCCGGGATTAACGGCACCAGCAGCAGTAGCAACAATGGCACAAATTCAATTGGTGCCGTTGTGGCCATGATGAAAATGTTCTTCCGATTGGCCGACCGCGGCTTTTGGATGCTTGTTTATGTGCCCGATTGTGGTGGACATATGGACAGTAAGTTTCCATCACTTCAATTATTATGAGATTATTGAGCATTTTTTGAATGTTTAAATTATTTGATTTTAGTTAACTATTTTATAAATTTTTGATTAATAGAAGTTTAAGTTTTCTGGGCAACATTATTTAAACATTTTAAATTTAATAATAATGAAAGTAAATTAATTTATTTTTAACATATTTATAATTTTTATTTACAGTGGCGAACAATGTTCCATCAATTGTTCAACGCGTAATTCGATGAAAAAAAAACTGGCAGTGTTATTGTGTGTTCACCATTTCGATCAAATTTTCAATCTTATTTAAATTTTTGTCCAAAACAACATATAATAACGCCAAAAAACAATTTAACAAAATTACTTTTTAAAATCAATTTCTTAAAAAATGTCATGCCAATAAATGAATGACCACCATTCCATTTGCTTCAACCGGGATTTTAGTTTTCTGAACATTCACGATTCCAGAACTTTTTCAACTCTAATTCAATGGCATTGATATTAAAGCATTAATCGTTTCGTTATTTTACTTTTATAAAAATAAGTATCCTGAAATTTGTTACACAAAAAATGGGGAAGACGATGCTTTTTATTTAAATGACATTAATCCCATCTCAAATACGTCAAACGTCGCCATAACGAATTATTAAATCCGCCAAGCGGATTAAGAAGACTTAGAATGTAAGGGCAAACGGATTTATTATGTTAAAATAGAAAGAAGTCATATTCATTTTAATGGTATTAGATTTTCCAAAAAATTAATTTTATTCTTTTTAGTTAAAATCATCAAAATCTTGAACTAATTATTTTAATGGAAAAAATAATAAAAATATTATTAGTATTATAAAGGAGCCAAATTTCCGACCTACTTTTAAATTTTTTTATTTATTTTTGGGTTTAATTTTGGCAACTAAAAGTTTTATGTTTTTTAATATTTAAAAATTGTTTGATTAATTTAATGTTTTCACTTTTTTAGTTCCTCATGCAAATATATACGGAGATAATGAATAAAACGGATGAAAATGGTGATCTCTTTATATATTAATTTTAAAATGTTCATTTTACATTTTTTAGCAGCCATGACATGTGCTTTTAGAGGCTCTTTGGCTTTCCTAGCACACTTTTACTGTGTCTTACGATGATTGTCGGGTGCGCATGCTGTTCTCTACAGTATTTAAAATGCTTAATTACAATTAAAATTAATAATAAAATACAAAAAAAAAATTGAAAAATCTTTTTGATTCACTCGAATGCACGAAAGGCGACGGACGGTGGGCGAAATTGACGCCGAATGCGGAAGGCATAAGTCGGTGAAAGTGATAGCCGCCACCAGTTTTGAGCCTGGCACCGGTGTGGACAGTTTTGTTGCAGCAGCGGAAAGTTCGTGCGAGGTGAGTGAACACAAAAATGCCTTTTTTTAAAATTTAAATATTAAATTTTCAAATATGAATTTTTATGTGTTAAAAATAATACAATGTATATTAAAAAAAATTAAAGATTTTAAATTAATTTAAATGATTGGCTTAAATATTTATTTAAATTTTAATTTTAATTGAGGAACAAAAATATCCACTTTATTTGAATTTTATCTTCAACTTTACGCCCATATATTTTTTTAATCCAAAATGACAATTAATTTTTATCAATAAATATTAATATTTTTATTTTATGTAAGTTGACACTTTTACAACAAAAAAAAACCCGGCTTAGATCGAGTTTTCTGGTGAAGCTTCTTCATTGGCGGCAAATTGCTAATTTATCTACTTTATTTTAATTTACTTGTCAGAAACGAAATAATTTGGATCTTTTTTATTAAATTGTAATTCATGCCGCTATTTATTTTCAATTAATAAAATTTTAACTAAAATTATTTTCAACTCTTTAAAACCGAGTTCTGGTCATTCCTATTTAAAACTCAAATTGTGTAAGAAACGTATGATTATTATACAACTAAACTTTATCATTGAACTTTTAAATTCAGCAATACAAGACATTTTATCATTACGCCAATTTCTAAATATTCCGCCATTATCCAAATTTGTGCTAACACTCTCAGCATGCATAGCAAAAGTAACGGTAGCCCATGTAAAGAATGCCGCAGCGCTCCCATGTTTTGTACGTGCCACAAGGGCATCCCAACTTTTTGGCGCTGGCCAACAAAGTGCCACAACTACTCCAGAACGGGCTGAACAAAAAATGTTTTTCAAATTTTAGGCTTAGGCTTATTTTAACGGATTATAAACAAAAGACTTACGGGGCCGAAGCTCGGTAAGCTGACTCGCCATAGAGACGGACGAGGCGACAGAATCCGGGACCCTCCCAAATTGAGCATCTTTGTCTACCTTCGGTCGCTTTCTAAAAAACAATTTTATTTAATTTTAATAAATTGGAGTATTGAATTTAAATTATTGTTTTGTACCTCCAAACAATCGCAAAAGTTATCGTCACAGTTCTTCTGGCCTAATTGGTTAGCATAACAACTAAAAATTAATTATTTTTTAATAAAAAAACAATTCCATTTTTATTATTTTCATTTCAAGTTTTTAACAAAAAAATAATAATATTCCATACGCGTCATGCGTGACACAGCAATTGTTCATGCGATCTTTAAATCATGTTTAGGCTTTAAATGAAATACTAAAGTAAAAAATAAATCACTTTTTCTGGACGGGCAATCTGTGTCCACCGCAGCTTCGGAAAGTCCCTGATTTAAAAATAAATTTAATTTTTTAAATTTTTAGCTAACCTCAGAGAGAGACCATGAAACTGTAAGGCTGGGTTTTTCCCATTGCCAAGTGGTTCCACATGACCATTTGTGCTCTAGCTTCTCATATTCTTCCTTAGCGTTGCCCAAGTGCGCAAGTGTCACACAAAAGATTGCCAAAATCGTTAATGACATTTTTAAAATCTTTAATTTAATACTAATTGCATTTAAAATATTTGTTAAACAATAATTTTAACAAATTTCTTTAATAATTATAAATATTAAGATAAAAGGTATTCAAAAATATATTTGTTATATAAATTTATTATAATATGACATTAATTAATATTATCGTTCATTACTTGGTAATTAATTCAATTTGTATTATTCATAAAGAAATTGCCATTTTCATTTTGAATTCATCACCAAATGGAAGAAGACGCCGATGGGTAAAATGATTAGTTTAAATAACCGTTAACATTAATTAATCAAACTCCAGCAGCTCATTTATTAATTGATCAAGTTTTGGTGTAAAGTCATTTTGCAATTATCAAAAATTGAAAGTGTAAAGTGCGTGATGATTGATGTACGTTTGGCGAAATATAATTTTAGTGGAAGAAATTTTGTTTTTCAATATTATAAAAAATAAAATTTAATTTAGGAAAACAGGTTGCATACGTTAGCCAATAAATACTCTCTCCTCTCGTGATTTAATTTTTTCAGAAAAAAATTAATCAATTTTTGGAAGTGCTTCATTCCAAATTTACTATTATTAATAATATGAGAAGAAATTGGTTGAACTTTACTCTAACAAATTGAAGGAATTCCATTGTATCTACATTTTTCAATCAAGTCTTCAGCAGTGTTTCCATATGATCAGTGCTAATAAACTGATTATGAAATGGAATCGATCAGTGATTAGAATATGACCCAGGGGTAAGAGCCTCTTAAAAAATAGCTCCATAAAAATACTATACTCTCTGATTGTGATTTTATTTTTATCAGACCAATCGTGAACGAAAGTGAACATAAGTTTTTTTAATTATTATTTTGATTCTAAATTCTAGATCATCAGATTTGGAACAGATCAGAAAACAACCCGATCAATTCGAAATTTTTGAATAATGGAAACACTGCTTCGTATTATCATTTGCCAATCATTCAAAAGCAAACATTTTTGCCTATAATTGGGATTAGATTTTCAGTGATCAGACTGTCCACTCTATTCACAAATGTGTCCTCCGCTTTCTTCAGAAACATGCGCATCTTTTGGCCGAGCCTCGAGAAGTCAGACCATTGGCAAAATTGAATGACCACTTTTCGCTCCTCACTCGGAAACTTCATCACCATCTCCCAATAAGGCGTACCTGAAGCATAACAAAATTTTTTGGTCTGATCAGAACTCTGCCAACTGATTTGCTCTGATCAACCTGAACTGATCAGATTTGTAGGCGTTCAATTTTAAGTTATTAAAGTTTTCAGTGCCCAATTTTGGGGTTCCAAAGCGCCAACGCCTATTTTTGTGTGCCAACAATTTCCGGCGCCTAAGTTTTGGTACTCAAATTAAAAGCGCCAAATATTTGAGTACCGATCTTAATAAGTGTACTAAGCTAAAACAATTAATAACAAAAGTAAAGCGCCTACCTTTTTCGTTGCCGAATTTAAGTTTTTCAAAAAAATCTTCATTTAGAAGCAATTCCAGCACATCTCTTGACCAACTGCCCTCGGTCAAATTGGCAATGCCAATGTCTTCAATCATTGTGTACGATGTTGAACTTGAAGCAGACTTAAATTAGATGGGAAATATATTTATTTTACTATGTTTTGTACCAGAATGCGTCGAAGTTTTTGATTTCGAAAGATTTTAATTCGTTTTATAACAAAACAAAAAAATCCTGTTTTTAGTGGAATGCACTTTTTGCAGAAAGTTAAAAATCAAATTGGGTAAATTTTTACATTACAAAAAAATATTGATATATTTTTGTCATTTTGAAAACATTCGATTCTAAAAATAATCTTAATTTTTAAATCCAAAAATAAAATTGCAAATAAATTTCCAATACAAATTGCAAAATCTTATTTGTTCAAAAATGTTATTAAAAATTACCCCAATGAGCCATTCAAAAAAATCGTCGTCCAATTCAAACGATGGAGAATAAACAATTTTGGATGCAAAATCGCGTCCGGTCCGAATAAAATTTTGCAATTCCTCCATAGAACTATAACTTGAGCCAACTTGCAATGTGATAACAAGATCCGAACTGTTAAAAATATATTTTTACAAAATTATTAGGGTCGGCGGTGACGATAGGCGCCGCCGGAAAAATATTTTGAAATTTTAAAAATGGCCTTATTTTTTGAAGCTTTTTTAAGAATGGTAAAGGTCCGGCCGGGAAAATTTTCTTGAACATTGAACAAGATTTGTTAAGAAAATTGGTCCAACAATTAGGAGTGTTGCAGCAAAACAAAGGATTTTGATTCCGTCCAACAAAAAATGAATAAAAAAAAAACCGGGATAATCCCGCCCGATCCCGACCGGGATCCCGCCAACTCTAATTTCAAGTAACCCTTTCAGTATCGCCAGGCATTCCCCAAACTATGAATTAAGCTAAATTATTTTAATTTTCCAGACCGATCCCTGGTTCAATGTTGTTTGGCACTTTTTAAAAACCTAAATTTTTGTTGAAATTTTACCCCACATAATAGCCATCTCGGGTTTTAGATAAAATAATGAATTAAATTTGCTTTTCGCATTTTGTTGAAATTTGAAATTGTACCCCACATAATGGCCATCTCGGGCCAATTTGGTCAAACATGCGTCCACCCGTCTGTTCAGTCTTTTCGAGTAGACGCCCCTGAACATCATTTTTTGCAGGCATCCGGTCATTTTATTGCAGCACAAAGAGCATGCACCGTGAACTTCATCGTCATCATCACCAGCGTCAATTGTATACGGATTCACTTCACGCGACCGTGTGGCCTTCAACACATCAGTTTGCGTACACTGTAACCAAATTTGTGCCGTCCGTTCCTGCATTTTTGGAAAAAATTATATTCTGGCGGCAAAATTAAAATAATAATAATAATTTTAAAACATTTAAAATGGAGCGATTATTTGATCAGTTAATTTAGTCCGAAATATTACAGTTAAGTGTGATCGTAATCTCGCAAGGGTCCGGTGGCTATTTCTGTGTCCAATTATGAATCAAAATTGATTAAAATTGATTTTGTAAATTGTTTTCAATTTTGCAATATTTTTAAATTTTCTTAAAAAATTTAAATTCTAAATCCAGCGCAAATAAAATTTATAAATTTTTTTTTGCAATTTCTAAAATTTTGTTGCTAAATCAAACTAAGCTTTACCGCGTATATGAAGATGATCAAGCATAAAATCACAAATCCGTGCAACATTTTTCAACTTGTTAATATTATGGTCCACAAATGAAGCATTGCCCGCGCATATTATTATGAATAGGAATATCATTATGTCATGTATACAAAGAGCCATGAGTCACAATTGTAAAATCAATTTCTGAATATTCATCAAATACTCAAAATATATATAATAATTTATAATTTTTATATTATATATAAATATATAATAGAGATACGCAAACGGATTTTTGCTATTTAATAAGTCTAATGGGCAAAATATTTTAAAATATTATTTATTATAAAAAATGCTCAATTATTGTTTCCTGAAATTGGGTTGATTTTGATTTATTTAATTAATAATTAAAACCAAATCCAACCGTTTCCTGAAATTTGGTTGGAATTTGATTATTTAATTAATCAAAAAATTAAAATATTTTTCTATCTATTAATAAACAAGAAATACATATAGCAACATCCGGCCTTCAATGGCTTTTGCATTAATCTGAGCTAATTGGTATTAAATATATTCAACATTAAACTTTATATATATTATATTTAAATACCAATGTAAATTTTATAATAACGCATGAAAACATCCGGTGAAAATTATTATATTGGCAAATATTAATCAATATTATATGACTGGCCCAATTTACATAAAATATTAATAAAGAATTTATGTGTTCATATATAATAATAAAATAAGAAATATAACTGGTTATCAAAAATAAGAAAATTATTATTACAAAAAACAATAAGTTTTAAATTTTTCATATAAATATGTAAATGAATAAGATTTGTTCAGCGCAAAAAACTTAAAATGTTCATTAATCTTATTTGAAAAAATTTGCATGAAATTTAAACCGCATAGAAAAACTTTTTTTATTTATCGATTTTTTTTGCCAAGATCACTAATTTTAAAAAAACTTTATAAAAAATACATCAAAATTCGAATTTTTGTCAAATCCTTCATAGAATTTCGTGCCTTTTTAGGCGCCTTTTTGCAAATTTTCTTGCCTAAAAGAGCAGCTCTACTGATTGATAATTTTACCATGTAAAAAATAAGTTTTTAATGCTTTTATTGTTATTCTTATGCACATTTTTTTCACACCTATTTTTGCTTATGAACCCGGCGGTTTTTGGAACCTATTTTGGCACTTTTTTCGGCAATCATGTAGAATTGGGGTCCCGATAGAAAAAAATTTAAAAATTTTGGATGTTTAAAATTTTAAATTGCATGTTTTCTAGGGTAAACAATATATGCGTAGTCATGAATCCTAGCTCGGATTTTACGAATGTCAAACCCGGAACGCGAATTCGAACATTTTTAGGAAGTTCAAAATGCAACTTTCTTTGGGTTGATTAATTTATATTGCACATTTCTACCCCGTTAAGAATTTAATTGTTTTGTTTTCCCATTATTGCAAACATTTCCGGCATTTTCTGAATTAGGTAACCTTTTTGGGTTCACTAATTTTTCTATTTCACTGTTTTTTTGAATTTAAAAAGCTGCATCAGTGAGAAATGCCAAACATTGAACTGATTAGATTTTGGTCAACGCAACACAACTTATACATCCATCCATAAAGCATTCGTGATCAAAATAAGAAATACAAATGTTTTAAATGCATTGGTTCATTTCATCAAAAGCATATCTGTCTTTTTTTTGCATTCAATCCGTCCAATAATGTGCTGATTTTACGCGATATCAAGTTTTCTGTCTTGATCCACACCCGAAACTTTAGGCCAAGGTCCATGGCCGGTGGGCATTTACAAAATTGCAACATTGCCTTTAGGGGGGTAATTGACAAATTAAAAATTTCAATAATTCTAAGCAAAAAATTGGAACAAAATATACAAGGTGATTTTTTTAAATATAAATCTTCAAAAAAAATTGGTAAAAAATGGCTCCCGGAAAATGCGTCAGTTAAAAGTCAAGAAAAAAGTGTTTCTAGTAGTGTTCGGCAAATGGGGGTTTTTCGGTATTTGGTATCGGTATTTCGGTATTTACCAAATAAAAATATCGCGGTATACCGTACCGTGCCGAACACTAGTTTCTAGGGGTATTCGGGGCCGTAGAATCCAAAAGCTGACTTCCATTTCGGCCGAACTCCAAGCTAGAATTCGAACAATTTCAATGTTAGACTCAAAATTAGGGTTGATCCCCGACCCCTCGTGGGCGGGAAAGGTCGGAGACGAAAACCCCCGACTAAAAAAGTCGGGGTTTACGACTTTTAATAATCACTGACGCATGCATCTTCCGTAAAAAGTTTTGGTTTGAAAAGTGATTTTGTTTGTTCGAATTTGGGTTAGGGGTCCGATATACGCTGAAACAGAGCTTGGGTTCGTGTTTTCGCACAAGTTTTGTATGATTTTTTGAGGGTTTTTTGTCATTTTTATACGAATCGTAGGTGGGGAACGAATCGATATTTCACCCTTCCGGACACCGTCCACCAATTAATTTACTTTTGTTTTAGGGGACAAGCTCAGCTCCGCGTCCCAGTGCGGCATATTCACATCGTTCCCCTTCCTGTACTTCATGCCCACAAACAGTTCCTCGACGAGCAACTTCACTAACAGTTCCTTGGACCACTGATCTGTGCCCTTGATCGCCATGCCGATGTCTTCAATAATTTTGCTTGTCAAGGTGTGTGTAAAGAATGTAGTGGTTTCCATGCCGTGGGCGTTCATCATGTTGGCTATTTCAATGTGAGGGTCTATTTTGTTGCCCGTTCCCATGCCGTTGTTCATGGCATTTATCAAATTGGCAAGCACATTGCCCACCATGTTGCCCACTGCCATGCCGTAGTTGTTGTTGTTCATGCCCATCATGGGGTTGTTGGGCATGCCCATCATGGCGTTGTTGCCCATGTCCATTTCATTTTCATATAGGTAAACAGTGTACTTCAACTTCAAAAAGTTTAAATTTTTTAAGCCCGTAATTGGACCATGCATATTTTTAGTATTAAAATATTCTATAGGAAAATATTGAAACTTTTGCCGGATATACTATTTTTATATTTGTCTATATATTGTAAGGGCATATTTATCATATTTTTCCTTTGAAAATATTTATTTTATTATTATTATTCAGAATAAATAGATAAATATATTTATTTAGTATTTGTATTTACGTTCATGATGTTCACAAAAAGTTGTTCAAAAAATTTGTCATCCTCTTTTCCCCAATCGTATTCCGGATAGTAAATGATTCTGTCAATGAATCCACCTCCCTTCGCAATAATATTTTTAAATTCGTTAAAATATTCTTTGTTAATTCGTAATGTAATAATTAATTCATTGCTAAACATATGTAATTAATATGAACATATGACAAACAAAAATTTTATGACTCGAAGTCGGCACACCAAAGTTTTGTTTTTGACTGTAACCCGTGCCGAAATTTTCGATTATCGGCAGTGTGTTTGAATGCGAAGAAATGAAACTCGAGAGTCAAAATCCGGACCTTTTCTTGACCCGATTCCGAACTCCGACCCGAGGTTTGTTTACACACATTTATGTAGCGGTGGGTATTCGAGAGCGCAGCATCCGAAACTGACCTCAATTTCGAACCCCGGGCCGGAATTCAAAGAAATTTTTTGAAAATCAATTTTGGCCTCGAAATTGTTCAAAAGGCACTAAATTACAACGAAAAGGCAAGTAAGGATCGAATTCATGCTTTTTGAAGGATTTTGAGGCTAAAATTTACTTTTGAAATTTTTGAATTTTCAAAAATTGTTCGAATTCGGATCCGGGGTTCGAAATTGGTTAAAATTGAAATTAGCTTCGAATTCTACACCCTCACTTAAATACTAGAATTTTCCATCTTTTTTGGCGTTCCGGTCCGGATGCATTTTAAAATTTTTTTTAATACTTTAATTTTTTCAGGAAATTTGCATCCTCCAGAGGATGTTAAGTCTATATATTCCAAATTGGAATTTTCCGATTTTTCATGTCAAAACAAAACAACCCACTTTTTAAAGTAGCCTTTAAGTGCCAATTGTTGTAAGCATTTGTCCTGCCGGTCAAGCTGTATATTTGCATAATCGTTTTTATCGAATGTTTTGTGCAACGAATTTTTTAAAACTTTCCACATTTTGACGGACCGAGAGTTTTGCTTTTTCACTTCATCATCATCCACATTAATAATGCCATTGGCACTCATCAAAATTTTTCGCAAATTGCGCAACATTTCACCCCCATAAAGCACTGCCAAATTAGGGCCAAAAGTCGCGGGCGCTGGGCCACGGCTGTCAGCAGGCAACGGAACTTGCGTTGTATTAATGGGTCCAGCCGGCATAGCTTGGCCATATACTGGAAGAGGCCTGGACAAAAAAAATGTTGGTAAATGCTAGAATAAGAAACCGATAACAAATAGAAACATTTTTTCAAAAAATCATAGATGTTGAAATCATAGATTAGATGATGTCAAATGATAAATCTGATGTCATATTCGTGATCAGCGACCTCGTTAACCCCGGATTACTTCTCAGAATTACATTTTTTTTAAAAAATTCGGGACCTATATAAGACAACATTACCTTTTTGTTAAAGTTATATTTTTTTCGGATACTGTATGTGCTTGAGATTTTAATTTAAATTTTTTTCCCTTCTAACCAGACTCAGTCGGCCAGACTCAGATGGCCAGACTCAGTCGGCCAGACTCAGTTGGCCAGACTCAGTTGGCAGACTCAGATGGGCCGTCTCTTTGAAGGAAGTTATGAGCCCTGGACTGAAGTGATCCTTTCAACGGGGACTCAGTTGTCTACGGCTTAAAAATGCACAAAATCACTCATATTGGCCTTCAACATGCTGGAAAGGAATATGACAATAATAAATAGGGTCCGGATTTTTAGGGTTTAACCTTTTTTTTTTGCGGATAGGGTTTGACGAGAGAAGCCCAGAAATAGCATTCATTTCGAAAAATTTTTGAATTAGAGCGACTTTTTAGTCCCTAAAAATCCCTATTTCGCCCTTTTTGAGAATAAATCCCTATTTCGCCGTTTTTGCGTTTTTAGACCCTATTTTGGCACTTTTGCCCAAAATTTCTTACGAAAAATGCAATATTTTAGTCATTTTTCCAAAAATTTCTTAAGAAAAATGCAATAAAAACGAAAAATATCCCCCTAAAAGTCAAAATTTTTTCTAAACTAAAATGCACCCCTAAAAAAAGACTTTTTCTTTGACAAAAAATCCACCCCCAAAAATCAACATTTTCCCTAAAATTTTTTATAAAAGTTTCAAAAACATGTGAAAAATATTATATTTACAATTGCAAGAAGAAAATTAATAAAGACTCTTGGATTTTAAAGGTTTTAACGCAAAAATTGACTGGATTTAGTCAGTTTTAGCACCTTTTTTAGTCCCTATTTTGCCACTTTTTGGGGGTTTTTGTCCCTATTTTGGGGTTTTTTAGTCCCTATTATATGTCCCTTTTTCACGTTTTTTAGTCCCTAAAAATCCGGACCCTAATAATAAACGGCTTTTTGAAAGCCTATGTATGCGCTTTTGATAATTCCTTAGGGAGTGCACAACTGAGTCCGTTGGTAGTTTCGTGCGTTAGGCATAAGGTGGAGTCAAATAATAAGCAATTGTCCAATTTGATAAAGTGCACACCTATTTTAGAATTTTTTCAAAAATGTTAAGAAGAAAATTGGAACTGAAAAATTGCGCAAATTCGTGTCTACCTACCTCTGATTTGTTGTGCTTGACGACGTTTGTTGATTAGGCGCTTGGCCATATGCTGAAGGCCTGGACAAAAAATGTCAAAAAAAAATTGGAGCGAAAAATTGTGTAAAATTTCGTCATCCTACTAGTGATGTACGAAAACTAAAATTTCCAGATACTCGAGCCCGAGACTTGACCTCGAGACTCGAGCCCGAGACTTGACCTCAAGCTCGAGCCCGAGACTTGACCTCGAGCCCGAGACTTGACCTCGAGACCCGAGCCCGTTACTTGACCTTGAGACTCGAGCCCGAGACTTGACCCCGTGACTCGAGCCGGAGACTTGGTCCCGAGACTCTAGCCCGAGACTTGACCCCGAGACTCTCGGCCATCACTACTGCCTACCATTGACTTGATGTGCTTGACGATGCTTGTTGACCAGACGCTTGGCCATATGTTGGGTACGGGTCTGTTTTCCCTTGGATAAACTCGCATGCTTTGATTCGGTGCTCCAACTCTGTCAAATAATCGTTGTCTGCCTGTGTAATTGTGCATAATAATATGCATGTTGAAAATAAGGTCATGGCATGTATGCAACAAGCCATGGCGGTATACATCTACAAAGGACAATTAAATGACACCAAGCAAGTTGAAGTGAATTTTAATGAAAACCTTTTTTCTGCGCTTTTAATAAAAAATGCTAAAAATATACAAATAATTGAAATTATGGCAAATAAAAGATTTTACATGAAATATGAAAAGAATAGAAAAATGCATATGCATTATTGATTGCCGAACAGGGATAATAGTAGCAAACAAAAAATGTGGGCCCTTATTTGTTAGTTGCAATCTCAACAATTGATTTGAGCAATTTCTTGTCACAAATGAGCGTTTTAGTGAAAGGGCTGTATTGAAATTTGGATTTCAACTTTCGATTTTCAACATTTTTTTCTTAATTTTTGATTTCGACAAAATGGGCTGTTTTCGAAAATAATTTCGAAAGTCGTGGTCCCGGCTTTTTAATTTTTGACAAGGATGGGCAGTTGCGCACAAAAAAAGAATTTTTGAAATAAATTCATCACATAATCTTGAATTTTTGCTAAATTTCCCCGGCGGCGCCGGCAGGCGCCGCCGAACTCTTCTCTCTTCCGTAATTTTTTTAAAAAAATTTCCCTAAATGAAACAAAATGCTTAATTTTGCTAAAATGTTGATGAAATTTCTTAACAAAATTGAGTCAATAAAAAAAATTTTCTCGGCGGCGCCTACCGGCACCGCCGACTCCCCACTCCGCCCAAAAGCTTTAAGCCTAAGAAGGGCCACTGAAGCAAAAAATGACGACTTATCAAACAATATTTTATTAAAATAAGTTATTTTAATAAAATAATTTTTTTTAGTCACATAAAAAAATTTTGATTTACTTTCGATTTCGACTTTTTTTTAGTTTCGACACAGCCCTGCTTCAAACTTAATCGGCGACTTTTTTAGTTGAAAAAATTTTGCGACATCAATTTTTGGGAAAAATATACCGCCATCAATTGGTTTTGAGATTGAAACAATGACTCCAAATCCGTAAATTTTTAGTCGGCATTTAAACCCCAAACCCAAAGGTACGATGTTTTTAATCGAAAGTCCCGCAAAAATTTTGTCGGTGTTTTTGCCATTCAAAACTTTAAAAATCTCAGTCATCCTACCCTTTTTTTAAATTTCCTATTTTTTAGAAATAAAATTCAAATCCCCTTATTTGAAATACGGCAATTAAAGCATTGCCCTGACATCTGTCGGTATTGGCCAAAAAATTGAAAACATAGTGATTTGTTGTTTTTACTTACTATTTTTTAAGTCAATCTATAAAAAACTAATAAATAACAATAAAAGTTGAGTTGTTATTTTTAATTTGTTAATATCAATATTTTTTTCACAATATTCGATATTAAACAAACAGGCCCACAAATTTTGGTAAAATTTTGGTCGCGGAATTTGTAAATTGTTAAAAAATTTATATTTAAGAAACTAGATTAGTTTTTATCCTTTAAAGCTAAAATATTTATTTAAATTTTATATATAAATGCGCACTTTCCCAGGAGCTATTGTAATCAGTCATATGGTTATATTTACCATTGTTTAGAAAAATGAATATGGATATATTTTTGTCCTTTCCATCAATTCCTTCTCTTTTTCACGAGTTAGGCAATCGCGAATTCTGCTGCCAATCAATGAAATTTAAAAAAATTCAGAAAGAGCACTTTACCCCCCCCCCCCCCCGGGGGTGAAAAAGATGGGCCCAAAGTGCATGAATGACACTCATCAGTTGAAAATATTTTCGAAAATCTTCAGACCTTAAATTTTCAAGAAAAAACTTCGAAAAATAGGAAAATGTGTCTCATAGGTCCCAGACTCCAAATCATATAAACAACTCCTCAATATGTAAAAACACATCCGATCCCTAATTATGATCATGGAACTAAACATTAGCGACCGGATTTTTGAAACATCCCGGATCAGGATTAAAATCCCGGATCAGGATCACGATTTAATTCTCGAATCAGGATTTTGGAAATGACCAGAATCAGGATTATCAGGATCAAAATCTTGGTTTTCAGAATATCCTGATCCTGGTGCTTTGGACAAAAATAGCAGCAAGGTTCCGGGATCAGGAGTCCTGTCCGTTCTCTAGTAATATTTAAAAAAATTCTATCATTCTTTTGAAAAAAGCTAAATTTCCCCTTCGATTTTACGAAATCGAAATGAAACAATTAGCGATTCGATAATTCCGATCCCGGCTTTCACAGTCCCGGTCCCGATTTTTCCCAAAAATTCCGGTCCCGACCAGGGTTGCAGCGGATTGGGAAAAAAGTCGGATACGGATTTCGGATCGGATTGCCCAAAATTACTCGGATCGGATTTCGGATTTCGGATTGGGAAAAACACCGGATTTCGGATCGGATTACCCAAAATTTCTCGGATCGGATTTCGGATTTCGGATTGGGAAAAACACCGGATAACGGATTTCGGATAACGGATTTCGGATGATCCGCTGCAACCCTGGTCCCGACCAACTATACTTATGAGTGACACAATTTCGAGAAGGGTCACCTCATATTCACAAATTCGTCATATATTTCAAAAACTTTTTTATAGGTATAATTTATACATTATATATTTTTTAATATTTTTACTCGCTTTGCTGCCAAAATATTGATTGCCACGTTATATTTACATCAGATACGTATAAACTTGGCTGTTTTGAATACACTTCCTGTGGGAAATATTCCAACACATTTTTAATAACAGAAAGGGTATGTGCATAATGCTATAAAAATAATTTCCTTTTTTACTATTAAACATATTTATATATTAGTTAACCCAATCTTTAACACTCCTTTTTTCATTATCCAAATGGGTTTTTTGTTATTTAAAAAAATATTCTTAATTTTGAATATTTTCAATTGTATCAATAAACATATTTATATATATTTAGTTAGCCCAATCTTTAACTTAACATTCCTTTTTTCATCATTGAAAAGTTTTGTTTGTTATTTAAAAAATATATTCTTAATTTTGAATATTTTCAAAAGTATCAATAACATATTTATATCCAATCTTTAATATTCCTTTTTTCATCATTTAAAAAATATATTCTTTTATTTTCTTTTCCAAGTTTTCAGTAATTTTACGATGTCATGGCCAAATTTTGCTGTCACATTTTTCTTCATAATCATTGTTCTAATAAAGCAATGTTGTGCCACAGACCAAGACGTGTACGACACGATGAAGCTGATCAACCTGTGCATTTTCATTGAGGGGTGTTTGGTGCCCGAAGAGGCATTAGTAAATTCGGAAAATCTTGAAAATCTGGCCGTCATTGAATGCGGCAAATCCATTGAGGTGGGGTGAAAAAATCTTTTAGAAAAAAATTAAAAAATTCTCTAAGTCGATAAAAAAATGATTCTAGGGGTAATCGGGGTCGCGTGCAATTCGAATCTGATCTCTATTTTGACCGTTGACCAGTTTCGAACTCCTGCCCCGAATTAGGACAATTTTCGAAAATTCAATTTTCTCTCAGAATTGTTTAAATTTACAATATTTCGAGCCATAAAGACGAATATGACATTCATCTATGATTTGACACCAATCTAACATCTTATCAAATAATTACTCGCATCAAAAATTTAAAAAATTTATTTCTTTATTTTTTCCAAAAAAGGGTTACCTATTACCAAAAATTACGATTTTAAATTCTTTTCTTTCAACCGCCCACCCCCCCCCCCCCTCCCGGCGTTTTCTACAGGACGCCCGGAAGCAGCGAAGTGAACGGGGCATTGGCGGCGCGGGGCCGTCCGACGACGGCTCTGCATGGCATGGCATGAAGAAGACCTTTCAAAAATGGGTGAACAAAAAAAAGTCCAACAAAAAGCGGCGGCAGAAGTATCGTCAGATATTGGATGCCTGTTTAGACAGATTGGTGGACAGATCGGAGTGAGTGTTGATTAATGTAGGGTTGCAAGGTCGGGGGTCGGGGACAAAAACCCCGACTAAAAAGTCGGGCTGGGACGGGGAGCAACTCTATTGAAAGTCGAGGAGAGATAAATTGCTCTCGACTTTGTGGCCCGGCCCCTTTTGGGGTGCCCGGAAAAAAGCCCGTCCGGCTCCAAGCCGATTATCCGAACCCTACGGCGGACCCTTACCACTCCTAAAAAAATAAAAATAAACCGTTATTTTAAACATTTGGTTGCAAATCTCTTAACTTAAAGCTCAAAATCGGCGAACTGTGAATGGGCTGACTATGCTCGGCCAATTAATAAACCGGAGATTTTTCACCGAAGCCTAAAAACGTCCGGATCCCTGCCCTCCCCTTTTTTTAAAACATTTTAAAAGGGTAAAAATTTCAGGGATTTTTTAACTGTCTATCCTAGGGTGGTTGCTCCTCGACACCTCGGAGCGGGAAAGTCTGGGGTCGCGAATGCCGGGGTTGGCCATGACGGAGGTCGGTGGTCGGGGAGCAACCCTAGTCGGTCTCAGGGAGGCGGCCAACTTATCTGCGAGAAAATATGGAAACCGGCTCCAAAATGTGGCATTTGCCACGAAAGAGGGCAAATTGGCCTCCCTGGTCTGCCCCTTATAGAACTTTGTCATTATGGGGAAATCAAACGGCCGTCGCCGAAATGGCAATATCGGACGTCTAAGCCTAAGCCTGAGCTTAGACCTAAGCTTAAGCCTAAGCTAGGCTAAATCTTAGCTTCAGTACGAGACTGAATCAGCCCATCATGGGAAGATTCGGATTGGTAGCCGTTTTAATATACATTTTAGGCAGCGCCCAAACAAAGACCTGGTAATGCAAATAGGAAGTTACGATTTGAAGTACCTTGATGAGTTACTCAAAAATGGACGCCCTTTCATAAAACGCATAACTTATCAAGCTAACTATGAAATTGGGGAAGATTTTTTCATACATTTAATTGAGGTAAGATTGTAAATTAGGGCGCCGAAATTCATTTATTATAAACACCCAAATTGATGTAAACATTTTAATTTAACAACATTTTTTGGTTTGAATTTATTTCTCGACCGTTCTATTAAAGGTCGGGCATATATTGTCCGTTTTCGGTCGATGTGTTCTTCGCTCTAAATTTTCCCCACGTTTTAGACCCTTTTAAATCCGTTGACAAGCGCTGAAATCATTGTTGAAGACATTGGCATCGGCACAGCCACCACCGGCCTTTGGGACCGGGACATTTTGATAGAAACATTAAATGAGAAATTTTTTGACGAAATGACCTACAACACTGGGGCGATACCACACTGGGAGGTGTGTTTATTTATTTTTTATACAAATTCAAATTTTTTTTATCAAATCAATAATTTTTTAAGTATTTAAATGTGTTTTTGTCATTAAAGATAGTTTCGACTTTTACTTTCTTTCGATAAATCCTATTAGAAAGCATTCAAAAAGAAGCGTATGTAAACAAAAAACATGTTTTTTTTCGAATTTTGCCTTTATTATGAAAAATAAAGGAGGTGGGTTTTTCAAAATGACTCATTTGTCAGCACAAAGGGCCGACAAAACTGACTGACAAAATTCGGCGATCCATCAAGAGTGCAAGGGCGGCGCCAGGAGGTGGGGCTCCCCCGCCCCCCTGAAAATTTTTTTTGAGAAAAAAAACCAGAGGGACCCTATGGTTTTGCAAAATTTGTAATTTTTGTTCCAATTTTCTGACCAAATGCCATCCAAATCAAAAAAAGTTGCCGGCGGCGCCTACGGCACCACCGACCTCCTCTCACCCAAAATGAAGCAGTTTCGCAAAAAAAAAGTGAAATTTCTTAACGGAAAATGCACTAAATCAAACATTTTTTGGAAAAATTGTTCAACAAAAATGCAATAAAAAGCAAAAAATACACTCCTAGGAATCGACTTTTCTGGATAGGCTCCCCCCCCCCCCCCCCCCTCCCGAATAGGTCTGGCTTCGCCCTTGCAAGAGTGGATTAATTACCATCTTCGGGAGCAATTTTCATTTTAAAAATGCAAATCAGAGAAAAACACAATTGCAGGTACTGTACGACCTGGACAAGGAAATCAAAGCCAAAATGCACTTTTGTCAGTGGGCCTCTGGCCAGGGACAGAAGTTCCGAATGTGGCGCTTCAAAAAGAAAGATGACATTTACACGAAGGCAATGGCCTTCATCAAACAGGAAATGACGACGCCGGAAGTGTGCTTTTAAAACTATGCATTTGTTGTATCTCCGGGGGTGTGCGCATTTCAATTTTTCAAAATTGCAATATTAAAAATCTTTGGCATAAACCTTTCTTGAAGGAAAATTGATCAAAATTACTAAGACTTGATTGATCACCTTTTTGAAGGAAAATTGATCAAAATTCCCTGACGATTTGATCACCTTTCTTAAAGAAAAATTGAAAATTCACTAACGATTTGATCACCTTTCTTTGAAGAAAAATTGATTTTGATCAACTTTCTTGAAGAAAAATTGATCAAAATTCACTGAAGATTTGATCACCTTTCTTGAAGGAAAATTGATCAAAATTCAGCAGTAAACCCATGCATATGCGCAGCAGATCCCTAGTTTATTATAATAATTGTTCTTGACATTTATATTTGAAAAATTATAATTCCTTACCAATTTTGCTTTATGTAATTAAAAAAAATTATATTAATTCAACATTTAACAGCAGTTATTGTATCCAATGATTATTGCTTAGCAATTGTATCATATGATACATAAATGCGAAAAAAATAGAAAAAGGCATATGCAATATTGATTGCCGAGCATTTTGGTAAAAATTTATCCAATATTTTATGCTTAATAATAATGGACTCTCAGATTTGCGAAGAGTTAAATGTCACTACTCTAAATTCATTACTTTTCTGAATCTATTAAATTAAAAAATATTTTTTTATATTTATATAATTTGTTCAGTAATTTTACGATGACATGGCCAAATTTTGTTGTTACAATTTTGTTGACATTCATGCTTTTAATAAAGCAATGTTGTACCATAAAGAAACAACAGATCAAAGACACAGAGAAGCTGATCGACACGTGTAAGTGGATTGAGGATCATCTGGCGCCGGAGGAGGCATACGAAAATCTGGCCGTCATTAAATGCGGCAAAGCTATTGAAGTAAGTATTTTTAATGATTCAATTATAATTAGGGATGGGGTTTTTAGTCACTAAAAACTTGAGCATTAAAATGCTAATTTTTGTTGTGTGGTTTTGTTGACCAAAACTATGGCCATACTATCATCGTGCAACTTTTCAGCTGCTTTCATGCGTAATTTCACAAAAATTGACCGCCTGTTCAAGCTTGCCAAATTGGAACAGGCGCAACTATACAGAAAATTACCTAATTGGCCAAATCGCCTTTTTTGGCCAAATTTCCTACAAAAAATTAGCATGTTTAATGCTCAAGTTTTTAGTGACTAAAATCCCATCCCTAATTATAATAATTAACAGAGGGGCTTCAATTTAATTTTGTCTTCTCAACAGGACGCCCGGAGGCTGCGATATGAGCGGCGTATTGGCGGCGCGGTGCCGTCGTCCAGCAGGCCGTCGTCCAGCAGAGTCGACTCCTTGACTAGAATACGTCAAAAATTGGATGCCTGTTTGAACAGATTGGTGGACAAATCGGAGTGAGCGTTTTTTGTTTTTGTTTTGGTTTTTTTTGCTAGAAACGATTGAAAGCCGCGAAATTTTCGACTTTGCACGGGAAGGCATGTCGTCAGCAGTTATCAAAAATGTCGAAATCTAAGATTTGTTTCGATCGAAACGATGATACTATATTGCAACAATTTATCTTTATCAAAAAAGGTCGAAATCTAAGATTTGTTTCGATCGAAACAAATCTATATTTAATTTATCTTTATCAAAAAGGTCGAAATCTAAGATTTGTTTCGATCGAAACAATGATACTATATTGCAACAATTTATCTTTATCAAAAAAGGTCGAAATATAAGATTTGTTTCGATCGAAACAATGATACTATATTATTGCAACAATTTATCTTTATCAAAAAAGGTCGAAATCTAAGAGTTGTTTGATCGATAAACGTGAACGGACATTTCGATCATTTGTTATCATATCAAAATCTAGCATTTTTTTTTCAATCGATAGTATCGCTCCAATTTATCGTATCGTGTCGAACAATCGTCAGCACTAATTGATCGATTAGCTTATATTTGCACAAATATTCTAAAGACTTAGGGCTTTCAAATAGTACTAAGATTTTAGAGCTCGGTTGTTTTTAGGCAGCGCCCAAGCAAAGAGCTGATAATGCAAATTGAAGAAAAAAAATTGAAGGAATTTGATAAGTTACTCAAAAATGGACGCGCTTTCATCGAACGCATAACTTATCGTGCTAACTATCAAATTAAGCAAAAGTTCTTCATTGATTTAATTGAGGTTTTCAATATTCCTATGAATGAATGTTTCAGATTTTGGCTTATGGTTTAATTTAGGGTTGCTCACTGACCCCGAACCCCAATTGTTTTTGGTCGGGTTTTTCGTCCCCGACCCACCTTTTTGAATTTTAGCGGGGTTTTTCTGGCAAAAACCCCCCGACTTTTTGGTCGGAGTTTTCGTCCCCGACTTATTTGAATTTTTCGGGGTTTTTACTGGAAAACCCCCCGACCCCCGACTTTTTTTGGTCGGGGTTTTCGTCCCCGACTTATGAATTTTTTGGGGTTTTTACTGGAAAACCCTCCGACCCCCGACTTTTTTTGGTCGGGGTTTTCGTCCCCGACTTATTTGAATTTTTCGGGGTTCTTACTGGAAAACCTTCCGACCCCCGATTTTTTTTGGTCAGGGTTTTCGTCCCCGACTTATTTGAATTTTTCGAGGTCTTTACTGGAAAACCCTCCGACCCCCGACTTTTTTTGATCGGGGTTTTCGTCCCCGACTTTTTGAATTTTTCGGGGTTTTTGCTGGGAAAACCCACCGACCCCCGACTTTTTTTGGTTGGGGTTTTCGTCGCCGATTTATTTGAATTTTTCGAGGTTTTTACTGGAAAGCCTTCCGACCCCCGATTTTTTTTGGTCAGGGTTTTCGTCCCCGACTTATTTGAATTTTTCGAGGTCTTTACTGGAAAACCCTCCGACCCCCGACTTTTTTTGATCGGGGTTTTCGTCACCGACTTTTTGAATTTTTCGGCGTTTTTGCTGGGAAAACCCACCGACCCCCGACTTTTTTTGGTTGGGGTTTTCGTCAACGACTTTTCCCGCCCCCGACGGATCGGGAAGCAACCCTAGTTTAATTGATAAAACAGATGGGTCGCTTGCTCGTTAAATTTTGTGAATTTTTAATTTGTTCTCACATTTAGACCCTTTTAAATCCGCTGACAAGCTCCCAAATCATTGTTGAAGACATCGGCATCGGCACAACCACCGTCGTTGTTTGGGACCGGGGCATTTTGATGCAAACGTTGAATGACAAATATTTGGACGAAATAACATTCCACCCAGGGGAGAAAGCATATTGGGAGGTTGTTATTTTGTATAGAGAACTCCAAACTTTGTAATGAATGGGGATGTTGGATGGGTTGACCCCTCAAAAATATAAATCAGAAAGATCATCGGCAGGATGACATTTCGTCGACTAAGCCAAATCCGACATTTCATCGACTAAGCCAAATACGACATTTCGTCGACCGACATTTCGCCGAGGCGACACTTCGTCGACTAAGCAAGAATACGACATTTCGTCGACGAAGCCAAAACGACATTTTGTCGAGTGGAATTTCGTCAAGTTTTTAAATGCATGTTTTCTAGGGTAAAAGCATGCGTAGATCACGAATCCGAGCTTAGATTTTTCGAATCTCGAACCCGAACCCAAAATCGTACAATGTTCGAAATTTCAAACAATGAAAAATAATTTATGCATGAACCCAGTTGTTTGAAACTAGCAATCGATTCCTCTCGTAGAGCTTAGTCTGAAGCCGGAAGGCTTAGTCGACGAAATGTCGGATTTGGCTTAGTCGACGAAATGCCGCCTCGACGAAATGTCGGCACCCCAGATCATCAACTCAATCACAGGTACTGTATGACCTAGACAAGGACACCAAAGCCAAGACACACTTCTGTCAATTTGGCATGGGACAGATGATCCGAATGTGGCGCTACGAAAACAAAGAAGATCCGATTTACATGAAGCCATTGGCATTCATAAAAAATAAGGCAATTACGCCTGAAATCTGCTTTTAGGCAAATGAGTGAAATATGCGAAGATTTCCTATTTATGCGTTTTTACCTATTTTTCTGCAGCTTTGTTTTGTCGAGTTATTTACAAAAAAACATGTTTTTAGTCGGGAACTTCGTGGTCATTTTAACGAGGCTATTCGGGCCAAGCTATTTTGGGGGTTTCTAGACTAAAATAGGCTCGTGCCTATCTTAGGCATCTGAAGCTTTTTTGTACCTATTTCGCCATTTTTCCAAAAATTCACTAAGAAAAACTTGAAATAGACATTTTGCCCAGTAGTGAAAAAAACGGACGTTTTGCCCATAGACATTTCGCCCATTGGACATTTCGCCCAGTAGTGAAAAAACGACGTTTCGCCCATTGAGGGGAAAAAAGACGTTTTGCCCATAAATTTCGCCAACATTTAATAAAAGCTTGTAAAGTATTTTAAATGCATGGATAAATTTGAAATTTAGCTAAAGTTGAATATTTGGCTAAATTGCACTCAACATTAAGTTATCAAAACAAACTCAAAAAACACAACGACACCCCATATTCAATGGGCGAGCGATGGGCGAAATGTCCAATGGGCGAAACGTCCGTTTTTCGTTACTGGGCGAAATGTCCAATGGGCGAAATGTCCGATAGCCGTCAAATACTTCATTTGATAATTTTACAATGTAAAAAAAGTTTTTAAACCATTTACCCAGAAACTTTTGAATTCGTACCGGCTCACATTCCATACCATCCCTAATTCTGTAAATCGGTCGGGAGAGCATTTTGATAAATTTTGCCATGCACATTTTTCTTGAATGAAGCGATTTCCGAAATTTTTATCGGCAGACAACTGCTGCTGGTTGAGCTGAGAGAGAACAGTGAAAAAAGAGTGCAGGAAAAGAAACGAGCGTAACGCGAATAGTTGCTGTCCTTTGTTCTTCCTCTCTCAACCCTTTTGCTTCCCATCGGAAAAGATGCGGACAATTCTCTTCCATTATATATAAAGAAACGCGACGCGAGCCGTCCCGTTGAGCGCGTGTTTGCTCGCCGACGCCGTTTCCCGCCATCGCGGCTTTTGCACAGTGTGCGCACACTGTCGCCGCGTCGCGCCGTCTGCTGCTGCCACCAGTGGTGGTAGGCGTGCGCTTGTTGCTGCAAACGCGTCGAACAGATGCGTGCGTGGCACTTGCTCGCTGTTGCTTTACCAAAGTGACAGAGGGCGTTGCCGCAGGAGGGAACTTTTGGTTCTCAACTGGGCGTGTTTGGGCAATTGCCCACTTCGGGCCTGACAATGGTCAGCTAAGTGCGGTTGTATTCGGTTGGAGTCGGCTTGAGCAAGCGCTCTTTTTTAATTATTATTTAAATATACATATGTAATTAGGAAATTAAAATTTTTTGTAATTAAATTATTTTCTTATTTCTTTTTATTTCGAAAAATTGGCGTGGAAAAGCCCTAACAAAACCAATGACTTTGATTGAGCGCTTAATTGCGCATATTTGGACATCATTTTTTGTGCTTAGGTATATTAAAAAAAAATTTTAGATTTTTCACAAATTCATTTGCTCCTTTGTTCAACAAAATTTCACAACTTTTATAAACTAGAAGCTTGATTAAATTAAAAATAATAAACTATTAAATAAATACATTGTTTATACCTTGGAAAAAAATGTACAAAAAATTATACAAATTATAGAAAATCATAAATATGATAAAATAATGTTATTACCCAATCCATCATTAGCAGCAGCAGAGTTGAATAAAAAAAAGTATTATCGGCAAAAGAAATGCATAGGGAATTTTTGGTTTGTGTAAATTTTGTGGAAAAAAAGTGAAACTTATCAAAAAAAAAAGGAAAAATCGTACATATTTCATTTGGTTATTTTACAATTTTATTCATAAAATGGCGCAACATCGACAAATTCCTCGACGTACCGGCGCAGGTTGCGGCGGAGGTGTGGCGGGCGCGAAATACGCATGAACTTCAACTTCGGGCCGCGCTTGCTAAAAATTGTTTATTTTTATTATAAATTATAAATTATTTATTTCTATTTTCTGAAAAATAAATAAAGGATTTTGTTGACAAAATGTCATCCGGACAAATATCACCTAAAATAAAAATCATCTAGCAGACCAAGATGCCAAATTTTCATTGCCCGAATGACTTTTTGTCTCTTGAGATTTTGTCTGTGACATTTTGTCAGATGACATTTTAAACGAGTGGCATTTGCCCGTGTTGAAAAATAGAATACAAATAATCAATAAGCAAAAATAGAAAATGAAAAATTTTTTAATTATTTAAGTTTATAGGCTTAGTTAGAGGGCTTAAAAAATATGTTTAGAATTTTATAAATATTGAAAAAACATTTTTTTGTTTACTTTGAATTTTTTGATGGCATCTTTGGTGATCATTTGACAATCGTAGAGGTCAACCCGTTCCAGAACCGTCAGATGCTTCATCGATTCCAACGCCAGATCAGTGATATTTGGACAATTGTCCAGCTCAAGCACTTGCAAGCGCTCTCGATGGGCCACTTAAGCGCAAATTTTTTTTGCAATAAATTTAAAATGATATTCTTCCAACATAATTTAAATAAAAACAAAAACGGTAACAATGTAAATCAATAATGATAATATATATTTAAATTGTGTTAAAATGCAAAAATTTATAGTTAATAATCAAAGAGATTCAATAAATTTTTATAAAAAGTTCTTATCATTAAAATTCTTGTTGATATTTATTTTAATAAAGTTATTCAAATAAATTTTTTTTAGTTTAAAAAGAAATAGAGGTAAATTGAAATAAAAAATTCCTTAAAAAAAGTTTAAAACAAATTTAAAAATTTAAACTAAACACCGCATAAATCGGCTAAACCGTTGTCCGTCAAATTTTCACAATGCGACAGGGAAAGACTGTACAAATTTGGGCACCCGTTGTTGAAATTTGACAGAGTCGAATCTTAATAAAAATACTTTTAAAAAATAAAAAATAAATAAATATTAACCAGTGATCAGAAGACACTCTTCAAGATCCATTCTCTCAAGCTCGTGACAATTTTTCGCCAATTGCACAAAGCCTGAATCCGTTAAATTTGCGCATCCGGCCAACTCGAGGTCTCTAAAACCACAAAAATTAAATAACATTGAACAAATATTTTAATATTATTAAAAATTTTGAAAAAAAATTAAATTAAAAATGTAATTATTAAATAAAACAAAATTCGAAAAAAAATTTAAAAGCAATTATAAAAATAAAATTGATTTATGAAAATAATAATAATTTTTTAAATTAAAAAATTGAAGAATAAAAACAAATAATATATTCTAATCAAAATCAAATTCACATGCAATAAAATAGAAAAATTTTTTTTTAAATTAATTATAAAAAACCAAATTGAATATCTAAAATAATAATTTAGAAAATCAAATAAAGAATTCATTCTAAAGTTAAAATCAATTTCACATTTACCGCAATTTCGGGCATCCATGTGATATTGAAACGATTGCCTGATCAGTGATCTCCTTACAATTGGAGAGAGACAAAAATTCCAATTGGTGATAGTTTCGTGCAACATCGGCCACCGTTTCATCGGTAACATTCTTTAAAAAATAAAATAATTTATTAATTTTAAATTTAAAAAAATGTACCGGACACGAAAACAAATTGAGTGCTCGCAATTCCGGCATAACTAACTGACCAAAACATTGGGAAGACAACTGAGAAATACGAAAATAAAATAATTTTATAAATAATATTATAATATTTAATGAATAATTTATTTTAATGTTAAAAAATCGCACATTTTCGAGCCCCTTGCAAAACAAAGTGTGCAAATTTGGGCAACTTTTTGCAACATACCTGAAAAATTGGGAAATAAACAAATTTTATTAAATATTTAAATAAATAATTTTAGACATTTTATTTATTTTTATAACAAAAAAGTCTTTACGCTATGCCTATGTCACTGATCTGCTCACACCAGCTCAAATTTAGCTCCTCCAAACGCTTGCAACCTTCGCTGAAAATTTTTGAGTTTTAAATTGGGAAAAAAGTAAATAATTAACCCAATAAATTTCAATGCAATGTCAGTGATCAGTGTGCAATTTTCAAGATCAATCATCACAATTCGATGGCAGTAACGTCCGATGTATTCGCAAGTGCTGGATAGATTTAAATTAATTAAATAAATTATTTAATAAGGAAATAAACATGGCTAAAATTTTTAGGATCAAAAAATCACAAAATAAGCACCTAAATAGGTGAGAAAAATGCCAAAATAGGCTCCAAAAACCTAATAATATGAAAAAAGTGTGTAAAAATAACAATAATGGCTTAAATACAAAGCTGCAGAAAAATAGGTTAAATCCTGAAAAGCTTAGCCATGGAAAAAGTCCAAAATAATTTTGTGTATTTCAAATAAATTTATTGAAAAAATATTAAAACAAAAAACTCAAAAGTTGTTTAAGTTAGAAATAATTTAATAAAGAACTCAAAAATTTTTATAAAATATTTTAAACATTTATATTTTTAAATTAATTTATAATAAAGTAAAATTCACGAGTCCGTGACGAGTTTGCATTTGGTCAACGTCAGCTGCTCAATGTTGGGGCATTTCGCCGCAAATGAGCGCATTGCGTTGTCCTGAACATTCTCGCAACCCTTCAGTGAAAGCACCTTCAAAAAGCTGCCACAACGTTTCGCCAAACTTTCCACAACCGTAGTCTGAAAAACAAAAAAAATTATTTTAAAAACATTTTGCCAACATTCAAATTATAAAAGTATTTGATATTTTTTTACATTATACATCATTAATATTTTTCATCAAATTTTAAGTTATTAAATCTAAAAACAAATTAAAATTTAATTTATCTCATTTTAATTTCAATAATAAATTTATTTTTAAAGTGCCAATTTATATTGCCTTCACTTCCCGCTGGAATGAGAACAAATCCACGTCCATCCAATTGCTGCCGTCCATAGCCAATTTGTTCCAGCTCCGACAAACTTGCGCACAACGCCCAAGTGATGTGATGTCCAAATAGGAAAATACTCTTAAAAATGAATAATATTAAAAAAAAAAGAAGAGGAAATTAGTTAAATTTTTAAATATAAAGCATTGACAAAAAAAGCATTAATATGTAAATTCGCATGATTCAAAATGTTCAAATTTTAATCAATTAAACTTAAGGAATTTATAAATTTAAAATTTAAAAAAATTTGAAATATAAATAAATTCATTTTAAAAATAATTAAATAAATTGAACATACAGTATCCCAGCCTACCGTAGCATCAGTTCGGTGGGCAAAATATGGTTGATCAGCGCAGCGGACGGCATGTGCGGTGAATTGTTGCGCCGATGCCCGTTTGTCTGGCTGTGGTGGTGGTGATGAACTCCGTTCTGGGCATTCCCGTTTTGGTGGGACTGTCCGTGGCCCGGCAAAAGTGTGGTGATCAGATACATCTGAAAATTTAAAAAATTAATTTTTTATAAATACAATTTTAAAAAATAAGGAAAGTAAGGAATTTTGTTATTTTTAAACTCAAAAACATTTTAAATGAATAATTTTTATGTAAATAATTAAATAAACTATTTATAAAAAAGATAATTTATTTTTAAAATATTAAAATTCAAATAAATAAAAATTGTTTTTTGTTTAATTTTATATTTATAATTAGTTATTATAATAACATAAATATTAAAAAAACTATATTTTTTAGATATTGTGTGATTAATTAATTAAATAAGTTTTATAATAAAGATTATTTGAATTTGTTAAGTAAAAATCGAAACAAAAAAAACTTTCGACTCGTGGGAGAAAAATATGAAAATTAGAATTCCAAAACAATTTGCTTCAATCATAAATTGACACTGAACAGTGAGTGAGTGAGTGAGTGATAAGAGAATAATTTGATAAAAAAAAATTAATGTTTACAAAAAAAAAGTTATTATGACAGTAAATATCCTTTTAAAAATGAATAAATAATTTATAAAAATTAATAAAGCTTTTATTTATAATTTTTGTTAATTTTGGAGCGTCTAAATTTGTTTTATAATTTAAATCAACAATTTTTACATCTTCGCACAAACGTTTCCCGTTTATTTACCCCTTTGTTATTGCGTCGCCAGCGCCACAATTTATGGCGATGGCATTTTGTGCCCTCGGGCGCAATAGTTGCGGCACCCAACCTTGGCGCAACACGCCACCCAAACGCATCCGGTCGGCCCGGAATGGGCGCGTCCGGTTGATCCGGATTCTCAAAGCGCAAGTCCCACAGTATGCCATCATGGCGTACGGTATGGTCAAAATGCGCAATTGTGTTCATTGAGTAAACGGCACGCAACAACACGGCATCCGCATCAATATTTTGTGGAGAGGAGGAACTGCTACTGGAGGGCAGAAGCATTGAAGAATAATGGCTTGCGAAAAATGTTTTTTTAATTTTTAATTGTGCGTCTCAATTTTTTTTTAGAGACTAAAAATGTCGGGGTTTTGATTTATTTGATAGCATTCGTGATCAGCAGAGCACAATCAGTAACTGTGGATATGTGAATTTTAAGAACCCACATTTTTTGCGACTATTTCAGATTTAAAAAAGAATGGGGTAGGATTGAATTCCAAATCTGTGTGAATGATTGGAATGTGTCCTAAATTTTTTTAAATTTAGAAGAATGCCTGAGGGATTAGAGTTTGATGGGATAAAGAAGACGGACATTTGGGATTGGTATACCAAAAATATTCCAAAGAAATCGAATTGATTGCCTGAGGGCATTTAAAAATTCAATTGGTGAATTTCTCCCGCCAAAAAAGATGGAAAGATTGCCTGCGGGTTTTTTAAAAATTTCAAAATGCATTAACGCCTGAAGGCTAAAAGAGATATAATTTTTTCCCTTTGCCCGCCCAATTTTCTTCCCCGAAAATTCCAACAGTGCGCAACAAACAACAAATGTACTCAATGACAATAGACGGAATGAATGAATGAAATGAATTGGTGTCGTCGTCGTCGTGAGGGTATGTTTGTACCCCGCATTTTGTGCAATGTTTGCATTTTGGTTGTGCTGAATAATCGGGGGGAAAAGCTTTTTTGCGGGGAGGACGTGACCGGGCAATGTGGCAATAGTCAAGAAAATTTGAGGGGCTGATGAATAAGCACGAAGCCATGGAGACGTGGGTGCTGGAGGTGATTCAGGACAAGGCTAGGCGTTAAGAGCCTGATCAGAAAGCGCCACGACAGTTTAGAGCCGGGGGGGGGGGGACAATCAGAGAGAGAAATGAAACGGGGAGATTAATCATTCATTGCCAAAGTTATGGTCATGATCAAAAAGGATCGACATTTAAAGCCTGGAAGCAATCGGGGAGAATGAATGGATTCGTGGATTTCAAAGTATGGTATTGTAAGAGAATTATTTTATGATCAGAAATTGGGGAATATTTATTATGATCAGACAGAGGAATTACTTATTATGATCAGAAATCGGATAATTCCGACCAGAAGTTGAGAATTACTGGCAGAAATCGAGGAATTCTGATCAGAAGTCGAGAATTACTGCTCAGAAATCACGGAATTATTATTATGATCAGAAATCGGCGAGTACTTAATATGGTCCGAAAATTAATAATGATTAGAAATCGGGGAATATTAAATCGGAAATTATGAGCAGTTAGTCGGGATGTACTTGTACTGGAAATGACTGAACCGTAATGGAACATCAAATGATCTTTGATCCTGAAATAGTTGCTAATCAAAAATTACCAAGAGTGTGAAACAATCAAAGTTTTGATTCAGGAGTTGTTCCTCAATATTGAATGAAAATCATATTTTGGTATGACGATTGTGAGTGCTGTTTGTACTCTGATCTACCATAACATCTAATCAAGATTTGATCACTAAACATAAACCCGGATCAGCATTTGCACTGGAAATCATTGAGCCGTAATCTGAGCGAATGGGTCAAAGAAATGCACCAATATTATGAAGGCTAAACTGCTTGTACAAAAGCACGCTTTATACATATTGTAGTACATCTGCTGCTTGTAAAAAGTGAGGCAAAATGAAATGGAATTTTTGGGGGAATTTTTTTTATCGAAAACGACAGATGGCCAACCCATGGACAACGACGGACGACACACAACATTCACTTCCCGCAGTCATTGCGTTTTGGTGTATGTGTTGAAAGGGTAGCACGACGGTGCACCGAAGAAAATAGTAATTTTTATCCCCACAAAAAGCCAAATATTTATACTAATGTGTAGAAATTCCACATTTTTTTCATAAATTTACAAGAAATCAAAAATTAAAATTAGGCCTAAAAAATGTTTTAATCCTTAAACAATTTAAGATACACTTTAATACTACACATTTTTTTCATAAATTTACAAGAAATTTAAAAAAAAATCAGTCAAATTGAACCCTACAAAATGTTTTCAATCCTTAAACAATTTAAAATACACTTTAATTCTATTTATAAACCAAAAATCTAAAAAGTGAAATCCAAATTTAGAATTTTACATTGTTTTATTCTAAAAGACAACATTTTACAGTTATCCATTTTTTTTTTGTCCCATTTTCCCGCCTTTACAACATTTTTGGATTTGGCGGACGGACGGACATTCGCGCCAGTGAAAGAAAGAAAGTACGTATAAAACAAGTTGGGGAAAATCCATTAGTGTAATTGGAGATCCTGAAAGTGAAGTCAAGCAGACATTGTGCTTTACAAAAAGTGCGCAAAAGTATCCAATTAACAACAAAACATAAATTTGGTTCAATCCGCGCAAAATTCTTCTAAAAGCACAAACGGTAAATCATATGGAATCATAATGAAAGTGTTCATAAATTTATGTGAATTTTACAATAAAAATCCGGGAAAATCATAAAACTTAAAGAATTTTAGACAAACCAGACTTTGTCAAGTGGTTAAGCCCCCATTTTGAAGTTTCTTTAGCCCTCCAAGGTTCCGTATCTATTTCAAAACAGACCCCCCCCCCCTGAATTACGAACACAAAGTCACCAAATGCGGACAAGAATTTTCCGGGTTTCCGTTTGCATAAAAATGCTGGATGTTATCACGGATCACGCCAAATCGGGGGTCGTGATCACGGATCACGGTCACGGCGCCGGTTTTTTCTCCCCTATGATCACGGATTTTTTTCTGATCACTTCCAGCGCTCTGTTAGACACCCTACCCTTCCATGCTTTAAGCATTCAGTGATCGGAGCATAGTGAATAGGGAGGATTTCCCTGAATTGTTTGCTAGAGGAAGAATGGGGGACGGACGGACGGACGGACGGTGGATATCTGCTGGATATAAGTGAGGTCTGTCTGGACTGATCTTTGGTCCGTCGCCCTTCCCCTCCCATCCGCCCGACAGTCGCGCGGGCGGCGGGAAAATTGAGGACAAAGCCAGAAGAGATGAATGGGATGAATGAGGAAGAAATTAGGATGAGTGGAAGAATAATGGAGGATGGGAAGAGGAAGAGAATGCGGATGAATGGAAAAATAATGGAGGATGGAAAGAGGAAAAAATTGAGGATGAAGAATAGAAGACTAGTGGAAGATGGGAAGAAGAGAATGAGGATGAATGGAAGAATAATGTAAGATGAGTAATGAAGGATGGGAAGAGGAAAAAATTGGGGACGAATGGAAGAATAATGGAGAATGGGAAGAGGAAGAAGAAGAAGAAGAAGAGAATGAGGATGAATGGAAGAATAATGGAGGATGGAAAGAGGAAAAAATTGAGGATGAAGAATAGAAGACTAGTGGAAGATGGGAAGAAGAGAATGAGGATGAATGGAAGAAAAATGTAAGATGAGTAATGAAGGATGGGAAGAGGAAAAAATTGGGGATGAAGAATAGAAGACTAGTGGAAGATGGGAAGAAGAGAATGAGGATGAATGGAAGAAAAATGTAAGATGAGTAATGAAGGATGGGAAGAGGAAAAAATTGGGGACGAATGGAAGAATAATGGAGAATGGGAAGAGGAAGAAGAAGAGAATGAGGATGAGTGGAAGAATAATGGAGGATGGGAAGAGGAAGAGAATGCGGATGAATGGAAAAATAATGGAGGATGGAAAGAGGAAAAAATTGAGGATGAAGAATAGAAGACTAGTGGAAGATGGGAAGAAGAGAATGAGGATGAATGGAAGAAAAATGTAAGATGAGTAATGAAGGATGGGAAGAGGAAAAAATTGGGGATGAAGAATAGAAGACTAGTGGAAGATGGGAAGAAGAGAATGAGGATGAATGGAAGAAAAATGTAAGATGAGTAATGAAGGATGGGAAGAGGAAAAAATTGGGGATGAAGAATAGAAGACTAGTGGAAGATGGGAAGAAGAGAATGAGGATGAATGGAAGAATAATGTAAGATGAGTAATGAAGGATGGGAAGAGGAAAAAATTGGGGACGAATGGAAGAATAATGGAGAATGGGAAGAGGAAGAAGAAGAAGAAGAAGAGAATGAGGATGAATGGAAGAATAATGGAGGATGGAAAGAGGAAAAAATTGAGGATGAAGAATAGAAGACTAGTGGAAGATGGGAAGAAGAGAATGAGGATGAACGGAAGAATAATGTAAGATGAGTAATGAAGGATGGGAAGAGGAAAAAATTGGGGATGAATGGAATCCGTCCCCGTTCCATCGTTTTGCCTCCGAATGTCAATAATGTGTCTAGGGATGGAAACGATGACATCACTGAAGTTGTGCTTCCCAAAAAATGGACGTCAATGACGTCATGTTTATCCCCAATTCGTCAATCGGGTGATCATTACATTACGCACAAGCTTTCACTTGAGTTAAGCAAAAAAACGAAGGCCTCCAACCATTTCGAAGATCAGGAATTTTTGAACCGGTTAAATTCGACATATTGCAGTTTTTTTTTCAGCGGCAGATCGCCCCCGAATTTTATAAAAATCGGGGATGTCCGCGTCCCCGTGCCACCATCCCCGCGCTCAATTTTCAGTGGCAGATCGCCCCCGAATTTTACAAAAATAGGGGATGTCCGCGTCCCCGAATGCCACCATCCCCGCGCTCATATTTCCAGTGGCAAATCCCCCCAAATTTTACAAAAATCGGGGATGTCCGCGTCCCCGAATGCCACCATCCCCGCGCTCGCTCAATTCAGGGTCCTTTCACGAACACTCTTCCATGTCAAAGACACATACATATTCCTAACCACCCCCAATGCATCCATCTGAATGCGCCAAGGTTGAGAGGGGTGGGGGAGGGGGTGCGCGACCATTAAATTTGGTTAATTTTTGGATGAAATTTGGGTTAAGAGCGCCGATTGTGCGCCCATTATACAAATTTTTGGGTCAATGTTTGTGAATTTTTAATTTTTAGATTTAAATAATTTAAAGTTAAGTTTTTTTAATAAACTTTCATCCCGTATTTCAATAAAATAAAATTAAAGGTTACAAAAATTAACTGCGAAAAACAACCAAAACAAAAAAATGAAATAAATAAATAATGTTTTTTAGTAAAAAAATTTGATCTTATTTATACCGGGTTTAAATAGTTATTTGAAATTTGCTTGCATTAATATAAATAAATCAGTAAATAAAATAAAATAAAAATTATTTTATTTTATATTTATATGATGACATACCGGTTTTAAGTGGTGCATAATGTCCCAATTTGAGCCGAAAAATTATTTATGTAATGGAAGCAGTGAGAAGAAATAATTGGCGTGACGAAAATTATTTGGAATTAAAGTTCGGATGATCAGATATGTGTATAATAATTATAGGGAATTATTTTTAAAAACAAAATTGGTGGTCTGAAGTTTTTTAAATAATTGGTTTAAGAGCCAAACATTTATAACAAAATTTTAAAATTAAAAAACAAATTATTCCAACATAAATTTATGATATTTAAATAAATTATATCATTTTAAATTTTATTAAATATAATTCAGAGAACTTTACATTTGAAAAAAAAATTGGGTTTTTTATAGAACTTTAAATTTTTAAAACTGAAAATTTTAGAGATAATATTTAATCAATACTAAAGCTTCATAAATTAATGAAAAATTTGGATAATATTTTAGAAGAATCTGAGAAAATGTCAGTTTTTTTGAATGGGAATTCGTATTAAAAGTGCATCGATTTTTTATTACATACACTCATAGAACGAACGGGAAGAATATAAAAGAAAACATAGCAAAATTCCGTCAATTTCCTTCAGCGAGAGCTCAAAAGTTTTAAAACAAATTCAACAAAAGTCAGAAAGCTTAACTAAAATATTATTAAAAAAATTGACAAAATATTAAAATAAAGTATTATTGAATAAATATTAAATGTAATTTTCGAAGGCTCAGAGTTTTTATTTATATGTTTATGCATACTTTTATTTTTCTTAATTTATTGAAAAGTTTAGT
Source organism: Globodera pallida (assembly GCA_020449905.1). Taxonomy (NCBI): domain Eukaryota; kingdom Metazoa; phylum Nematoda; class Chromadorea; order Rhabditida; family Heteroderidae; genus Globodera; species Globodera pallida. The sequence continues at coordinate 2,020,969 of JAIXHY010000012.1, forward strand.
ACAAAAACTGAACATATAAAATCGCTTTTTTCTTTCTCAAAAAACACCCATACTATTTTAACAAAAATAAAAATTCCTAATAAACTTTTAAAAAGATATTCAATAAAAATAAAATTGCTTTTCATTACGATGAAAATATGGAAAGAAAACAAAAACTGTTATCGACAAAATGGCCTACGCAATAAAATGATCGCAACTTTTCAAGAGTAAAAAAGGGGAACAAACAAAATAAAATCTGATCAAAAAATATTTCATCGCAATAAAAAGAAAATGAAATTTTCAACTAATTGATTTTGTCATTTATTTAATTGCATTAAAAAAATAAACAATAAATGCAATTTATTGCAAACAAAGAAAAGTTTTAAATTTGGAAGTTTTATTAAAAAATAAAATTTATTTAGATTATTTATATTAAATAAACTTTTATTACTTTATTTATATTAAACACAAACAAATTGTTAATAGCAAATAAAGAATTTAATTAAAAAAAAATTGGTTGGGTTGAATTGATCAAAAGTTGTTGGGAATGGACGGACACGATGGCTGCTGATCGCGGGGTGCATTTTAAACAGCTGATACTCAAAATGGTGATTTCGTGTCAATACTAAAATTTTTTGAAAAGAGATAAATTAATGGTTTTGATGAGAGCTCTCTCTGTCTGGTTTGGTTAGCGAAATGCATTTTGGAACATTTGGGAAAATGGGGGGGGGGGATGGATGTAAAGCAATTTATTAATTCGTGAAACATCAGAGAGATTTGTAATCGTAAAGTGGCGGAAGAAAATATTTTGTCTAGGTTCACAATGATACGATTTTAAATAAGAATGTTTAAATAATATCTAATAATTTAAAAAAGAAGTAAGTTTTTGTCAAAACATTAAAATTTATTCAACAAAGCTAAATTTGAAATTTTTTGAAAATTTTTTAAATACACGAAAGCCGATAAAAAACAAATTTATCTCAAAAATGTTTAAATTTGAAAATTTATTTGTGACATAAAAAAATCAAAATTAAAAATTCCAATTCTTTTCCACATAATATAGTTTTTTCTCAATATTCTAGAAAAAAATAAAGAGAAAAAACATTTTATTTAAAAAACAAATGTTATTTCATAAAATTTATTTGTTCAAAAAATTAGGTAAAATTTACAGAATATTTATGAGACGGATTGAATTGCACTTTTCACTGCGCTTTTGAACAAACTGTCGGAACATTTTTGACGGGGCGCAAATGACCTCAATTTTTGGCGGGCCGACCAATAAAATTTTGTACAAAAAAAATCGCGAAAGATTTGGAACGAACGGTTTGACGGTTGAAGATCACACGACCAATTGAGACAATTAGGACAAATTTTGGCATTCAGAAAATGGAAAAATTTATTTCTAAAATTGGGTCAACCCCAAAATGAGTGGGAGGAAAGAAGGGAGGGTTCGTGTAACAAAATATTTGAGACAAACATTGAAAATTTTATAAAATTAAATTTTAAAAAAATGCAAACTCAGCGTAAAACAAAATCAAATTGTTTCAAATTTGAGCGTGAATCGAAACAACTTTTCGAGTGTTGGACGAATATATTTCAATTTTAAAATCCAGCTAAAATCTTTAAACTCAATTCTTGGTTTTGCTGACTCTATTCTCGAAAATTATTTTTTTGAATTCTAAAACAGCCATTAATTGCAGAAAGTAATTCAAACAAAAAATAATTTTTGTTTTTCGTTTTCAACTATTACTTCCTTTGATACTGTACCCTTGCGTGTAGTCGTGTTAATCAAATTTCTAGTAAATCTAGAATTACCCAATTTGTAAATTGGACGGGGCTCGGAGTCCTTAAAGTAGCGCGGGGGAGTGGGGGGTGGGGGGTGGGGGGTGGGGGGTGGGGGGCGCATTGTTGATCAAATATAAAAAAACTCATTAACATTTTAAGTTTTACAGTAGACATTATTCAAAAAAATTTTCTATCTCCATTTTTGCTTGCAATCATCAACATCTCTAAATCGATACAAAGCACATTAATCAAATTCAATTTTTAGAATTTCTAGGCTGAGGAAAAGCCAATGCCAATGTCTCCATGAAGTGCTTGAAAAATTTATGAATTTGATTTCAAAAATTTAGTTTTTTAAAGGAAAATTTCATTACTTAAAAATAGAGTAGGCCGGGACCGGGACTGGTACTGAAATCTCAGATTTTGGGAGTGAGGTTCCCCCTTATAATAATTCAGGTTTTTTTTTCAAAATTGACAAACTTTGTTTTTACCATTAGTCCCGGTTTTTTGACCGGGATTTGATTAATTTTCTCCCGGTTTTTTAATTTTCTCAATTCCGGTCCCGGTTTTCCCCAAAAATCCCGGTCCCGGCCTACTCTACTTAAAAACAAAAAAACTAAGCAAATAAAGAAATTAAAAACCGAAGAAGAATCGTGTTGCATTTTTGTGCCATGCCAAATTTGAATGTGCCCTAACTTGAACAAAGGAAGTATTGAAGAACCCCTTAAAACAATTTGAAAACAAAGTATGCGAAACAAAAAATGGGGAAATAACGGGGGAAAACACACATGTAAAATAGAATTCAATAAAAAAAAAGATCCTTCATTTTGTATATTTTAAACCAAAGCATTAAAAATATCTATAATTTTTAAAATAATTTTTACAAATTTATTAAAAAAGTGGGGAAATTGTCCACCTGGTTATGCTTTGCCTGAATGACACGCTTTCCACCACCCGTAGCAACTCCGACCGCAGCTGTTGACGACGGAGCAGCCGGCCCGTCACTGATCGGCATGCTCATCTAAGAGAAAACAAAAATGATTTTGGCTTTAATAATTCAGTTCAAATTAAGATTTTATAAATCAAAACCCCTTTAAAATAAAGGAAGACCCGGGTTCTATTTTTTTTTAGTAAGGATCTTATAAACGTTGTAATTTCTTTATTTGGGATTCACTTAACACTTTGGTGATCCAGATAATACAATTTATCCAGAAAAGCTTTGATGCCCTAATTATTCTAATTTCCGGAACCATAAAAACTGCCAAAAACAAATATAAAAATCCGCTAAAAAATATCCATTTCCCATCCAACCAGTTGTTAGGCTAAGCCACTGTCAGGCCAAGCATCACGGAACAAGCCCGCGAGGCGTGTAAATTAATCTCCCGCACCGGTGCCACCGATGTGCCACCAATGCCCGAGGCTTTTGCCTTGGAGACCATGCCGCCGCCGCTGGCGCTGCCGCTGCCGCTGCCGGAGCTTCCTAGGATGCGCATTGGGCCGCGCTGCTTTTGCTGTTGGTGCTGCTGCTTCTGCTCTCGGCTTGACGGTTGACGCTTTCGTATGTTACCGCTGCTGCTGCTTTTGCTGGACAACAACAGCAGCGCCGGCGGCGATGAGGGCGAGTGCGGTTGATGTTGGTGGGGCTTGAAAAATTGGTTGGTTGAGATGTGCTGCGTACCTAATTTGTTGAGGAGAGGCGAGAAAGAATATGTGCGCAGATAACGGAGAGTGCAGTGATGCCAGACAAACCTTAGGGCATGGGGGAGAGAGTATGCCAAAAACGTGGCAGAGAAGACAGAGGTATAAAGGAGAGTGTGTGCCAAATACGTGGCAGAGAAGACAGGGGTATGAGAGAGTGTGCCAAAAACGTGGCAGAGAAGCCAGACAAACTTAGGGCATGAAGGAGATAGTGTGGGTGCAATAGCGTGGCACAAAGAAGGCAGAGGAAACTGGTCGAGAGTGGGGGAGGGGTGGGGGCGGGAAGCGCAAATTGAGTCTCGAGACTTTGGAGGCGACAAACTGTGCAGAGTCGGAGGAGGAGGAGGAGGAGGAGGAGGAGAAGCGGATGTCGTAGAAGAGGTGGTGAGAAACAAAAAAAAATCAATTATGGGCTGCTGCATATCGATGCAGAAGGATGTGTGTGTTTGTTTGAGTAACAGATAAAACAGCCGGCTCTGTCGGATATATTGGGGATAAAGTGATTAGTATGTCATTTTGTTGAGCTATTTTGAGGAAAAACCCCTGGGGGGAGGACATTTAGGAGTTGCAGGTGCAGAAAAGTTTTTTAATGTTTTAAATGGGACCTAAAGCATTGGAATCTTGGATTGATTTAAGTATTTATTGGCACTTGATCCTTCCCAATCTGTAAAACTTCGGAACGCCGAATTCTAGTGATATAAAAAAATAATTTTAAAAATTTCCGAGATGAAAAATCAAGGTTAAAATTTGAATTTTAGTTAGAAGAGCTTCAGGCAGAATTGACTAATGGGAAGGCATTTTGCCTCCAATTTGCGTAACGGCACAAAATGATGGCAATGGCCGACTGGGGATGAATAAATTACGCTTTTTGACAACTGGCGGGGGGGGGGGAGGGAATTTTTACTTATATTTTGCAAAATTTTTTTATTTAAAAATTAATATACATAACATTTTAAAATATTCATTACCAAAAAAAACAACAGAAATTTGCCAAAAAATTGACACAGGCAGCAAAAGGCGCACCCAACGAAATATTTGCTTAATCTAGAAAATTTCAAATCTCCAAATATATATTTGTAATGAAAATTTTCCAAAAATAATTGGTTCAAAAATTTTTGAAAAAAAAATGTTTCCAATAAAGCAACCCAACGATGATTCAATTGTACACCGCCATTTTGAGCACGTTAATGTTCCCCATTTATAAAAGGGGCAGAAAAGCGGTGGTTGGTGGTGGGTACGGAATGGTCGGCCCCCGGGGGGGGGGGCGCGTTGGTGTGGGAAGGTCGCCGACGGAATTGAATTTGGAGGGCATGGGAACCGAAGCTTCTTCAAATTTGGCGCCGATTGAAAATGGGAGGCGGAAATTCGAAAATTTCCAAATTAGGGTCGGATAAAGTGGGTGGATTACCTATCTGATGAGTCCAATCAAAATATATATAAGAATAATTGAAAAAAAAAGGATTGCATTTTTTGAAAAATCGGAAAAATGTCAATTTGAATATTTTTCATGCAAACAAAAAACAATAGATATTCAAACATATTTCTAAATTTTTTTTACTTCATAAAAAGAGTTGAATATTTGAAATTAAACAAAAAGATAAAAATTAATTAATACAAAAATTTCTATATTTGAAAATTGTAAATTTTTTAATTATTTGTGGAAATAATAATTTGAAAGGTTCAAAATAAAATTTTTAACTTAAATTAAACCTATAATTAAATAAGAAGAAGTTTATTTATCAAATCTTATTTAATAGTAATTAATTTGTACAAGCTTATTAATTATAAAAAAAGATAGAAAGATCAATATTAATAATAAATTAATTATTAAAAAAAACTATTAATATTATAAATCTTACTTTTTCTGCTGCCAGCGCGTTGTTAGCAGTGCTTCTCTTCGGTTCCTTGATCAGACTTTCCAGAGAACCAGCTCCTTCTCCTGTATTATCGCAACAATTGGCGTCCTCGTCACCTTCAGTTTGGTCGCCAAAATGCTTAAATTTTTTCAAAAATTCTCCATTTTTTTTGATTTTTTTTCCTGCATTAATAAAAGTGGTAAATTTTTGATGTATACAGGCGTATTATTTAAAAACCTTATTCAAATTTTCCTAGAAACATTGAAAATATTCAAATAATGCGAAGAGTTATATTTTTAAACTCAGTGATTCGAATTTACTAGTAAAATTTAAAAAATTTCGTTTTTAATTATTGTTTCTATATTTTGTCTTGAAAAAAGGAGGATTACAAATTTTACTAGTAAAATTAAAAAAAAATTTCGTTTTTAATTATTGTTTCTATATTTTTTCTTGAAAAAAGGAGGATTTCAAATTTTACTAGTAAAATTAAAAAAAAATTTCGTTTTTAATTATTGTTTCTATATTTTTTCTTGAAAAAAGGAGGATTTCAAATTTTACTAGAAAAATTCGATTTCTGTGAAGATATTCAAAAAATACTAGGAAAATTCGAATAATCCTTAATATTCAAATAATACGCCGACATATATTTTCTAGTCCAGCGTTTATATTTAAGTTCTGCATCCGATCGTTCATAGTGAATAATCGATAAATGGCGGCTGATCGATTTCGATTTAAAATGTTTTGATCAAAAATTCTTTTCTAGATCAGTTTAAACCTTTAAACAATGAATGATTGGAAAATTTTGTACCTCAGATTTTGTTTTTGTCCAACGCTTTTCCTCCTCCTCCTCTTCAGTGCAAAAGACGGGGTTTAGCACACATTTTGCATTGTCAAACTGACAAATAAAACAAAAATATGATTCGACAGTCGTGGGCTCGAATCTCGACAAATTTTGAGTCTCGAACATCTCCTACTAATTAATGCATCTTGATTTTTGTTTATTTTGGTTTAATCAAATGCTTCACACAATACAGTAATTAATCTATTCTACCTTCTTACACAACAAAATGTTTCAAATTATTTTGAAAAATTTCCGTGCGATTTTACCCTATTTTCCTATTAATTTATATAAATTTTTCAATAAGCTCAGCATCTTTCTCCCCACCAACATCAATCTGTTGTTGTACGGCATTGCTGTTGTTGTCCTCCAGCAAATGCTCTGCGAGTGCATCGTAGTACACAGTGCATGAACGACCTGCAGCCGTTGCTGCTGCTGCTGACGCTGTTGACGTGCTTCCTGCAACGAGTGGCGAATGCGTGCCGCTTGTCTGCTTCTTCTTGAGTAACGGCAGAACGTCGACAGAGAAATGGCGAGCGCCTGAAGGGATAATTTAATTTATTTTAAAATGATTAAAGAATACAAATTTTTCTAAAAATTATGAAAATTTTTCCTTGCAGATTGTTGATTTTTGCTTTAAAAAATTTTCAATAAAAATATTAAAACTCATGTTTAATTTCTTTATTTTTAAAATTTCACAGAAAACGAGATGTAAATTGGCTTAAAAAGTTGCTGGGCTTCATTTTGTTTTTAGGATTTATTTAAAAAACTCTTGAATATAATATAAGGAGAAGCCTAATACACTTACCCAAAGCTAAAAATAAAAATTTTAAAATGTACCCCGTTTTTTCTCGCCCGACCGGCACAAAAGCGTGGTGGAGGTGTTCAATTCACTCAGGCTTGGCGTTGAAGATGTTGCATAGAAAAATGATGACGACTTTGCGGATTTTTCATCTTAAAAATTATAATTTAATTTAGAAGAAAAATAATTTCTACCTCCAAATGAAGTAGTTTTATCGGAAATTAATTCGGTTGTCGAGGCCGACGATTGGTTCAGCGAGGATGAAGCAAGTTTTGAAGTGCCTTTAAATAATTAAAAAAAAAATTAAAATTAAATTTCTGATTATTCCATTAGGGATTTTAGGTAATTAATTTTTGTTTTTGTAATTCAATTTTTAATATATTATATACCCTTTTCATTTTTTATATTTTAATTATTGAAAACATGATCTTTAATAGTTGCTTAATCGAAAAAGATAATTCATGTTAAACAAGTCTATTCATTATTAATATTAGTCAATATAAAAATAAAATTTTATTTCCAAAATTCAAATTTACATTATTTAAAAAGCGTAAAAATTTTTGTCAAAAATATGTCCAATTTTTCGCTTTTGTGTGCCCTTTTTCCGAGTGCAAAAAGTGCCACGAGGTAGCAAAATGTGAAAAAATGTGACCCGAGGGAATAATGTAAATGGACGTATTGACGCCGAATGTTTGACATTTTGTTGCCGAGAAACGGAGGACACTTATTTATAGCACAATATTTTTTAGTAGCGAAAAATAGGCTGAAAATAAAAATATTTAAAAATTAAATTAATAATGCTTTGAAAAAACTAATAAAAAGCAAATATATTTTTTCTAAAAAAATATTAAAAAATTTGAAATATTTAAAGTTATTTCAAAAAATATTTTTTAAACATTACAAAAAAACGAAAATTCCTAAAATAACAAATAAAAAATAATAATTTAATAAATATTTATCTTCCTAAGTTTAAACCCTAATATGTAAAAACTTTGTCTATTTTGCAAATAATCACTATTTTCTCTAAATAAAGTTTTCAAAGTAATTTCAAAAAGAACTTGTGCTTCAATTCATAAAAAATTCAACGAAATTCATTTTTTAATCAATAAGCCCAGCAATTTTTTTTTAAATTTCTCACCATTTTGCCCATCGAATTCCTCGTCAAAAAGTTCATCCAGCAACAGTTGAGACATTGGAAACAAAAAAAAAATCTTTTTTTCCACCAATTTTTTTTAATAACGCAAATCGATTTGTCTCTTAGTCGATGTGTTTGTTGTTCACCAGCAGTAGTTGAAGAAAATTGTGGGCGAATAAATGGAATAAAAATGTGTGAAAGAAAATTGATGTCATTATTTGGGCCAATTTTCTCGTGGAATTTTGTTTACATTTTTGCTAAAAAATAAAAACAAAAAGTTAATTACCTAAATCCATCCCTTTCTGTAAAAAACGACGAGTAAGACCATTTTATAATGTCAGCGTTGGATATTCTAATTTTTTTAAAGAAAATATGAAAATATTCAAATAATACGAGAAGTTAGTATTGTTTGAAAAAAAAAATTATTTTAAACTAATAAAATTTGAAACTACCGGTTTTCTTTATTGTTTCAATATTTTTTCTTGAAAAAATGGGGGATTTCGTTTAACTAAAATTCAATTTGTGAAGATATTCAATTTATTAACTCCTCGTATTATTTGAATATTTTCAAATTTTACTAGGATTATTTGAATAGTCCTAATTTAGAGCCCGGACTTGAGCTTCGAGCAAGACGAGATTCTCGAAAAAATCTTTTTTTATTCGAGCAAGATCTTGAATCGAGATTCTCGAAAAATCTCGAAGTGAGATGTCGTCTCCTTCGGGCTCTAGCTCAATTGTTACGAGATTTGCAACCAAGAACTTCAAATTGTACGAATCAAGGAGCGCTATTTTCATAAATTCTTATTTTTCCCTCAAAAAATGAGAATTTTCCCCTAACTATAAGTTCCAAGAAAGGCTAATGTCATGGAAAATCTTCAAAATAATGGCATTTGCCATTAAAAAAGGCATTCTGGCCTCCCTGACGCCAAATAAAATTGGAATTTTCAGGGGAAAAAAATTGTGATATCAGCAGTTTAAATTTTTGCATTGCTATTAAACGAACAATTTGTAAGCAAAATTAACCATTAATTTCATTAGCTATTTTTGGAGATTTTTTTCTTTCAAAAACTGCAAATTTTTCCATTTTATTTGCGGATTTACAAATGAGAATTGCGATTTTTGATGTTTTATTGGAGAGAATGGTTTTTGGTTTGTTTAAATTGAAGGCGAAAATAGAATCAATTTAGCCACTTTGTTTTATAAAAAGTGGCAGATTCTTTCTCTCTCTTTTTTCTATAAATAAATAAGGAAATAAAATGAATAAAAAAAAATAAATTTAAACAAATTAACAATAATTTAAAAAATCTGGAGGATTTTAATTAGAAAAACACTTTTGTGGATTATTTTGCAATCCGTAAAATATGAAAATATTTTTAAAAATGAATAAATTCAAGAAACAATAGTATATTCCTATTAAATGAAAAAATTTAAATTGTAAACCGATCCAAAGCGATTCGCTATTTGTTGTCCACGACCTGCAGCGTACGAAACTCGAGAGTCGAAATTTTGTGGATTCAAAAACGCGGTCCGGTACTCAAAACCCGGTTCGGAGATGTTCAGCTGACCCGATCCGAGGCCGATTGAATATTTTCCGGGGACCCGGCGCAACGTTGCTTCAAAGAAATTGTGAACAAAGGACCCTTTTTGCGTTTTGAATGACATACCAAAAGAAAAAGTATTGGATTTTTTCATATTATAAATATTGTTGGCCATAGAGCACACATAACAAATGTGGGGGATGTGTGTGTAGAAGCGGTATTATTTTGCCCCTGGAGAGTTCAGAGAAAACGCATGACGCCCTATAGAGCATAGTTAGAAGATAAAAGCATTGGCCAAAAGCATGTGGCTTTTCTCATTTGCCTCCTCGAGACTCTCGAGCGAGTCAGCTGATGGAGGGGGGTGGGGGGGGGGGGGGGGAGGGACAGGCCGACACGGACGGACGGCGGACGGGGGCGGACCGACTCCGACCGATGGGCCAGCAAGCAGGCCTAACCAACCAACTGACTGACTGGGTGGGGAAGACAAACACGGAGGCCCTAAAATGATGGCCAGATGAGGACGGAGGACGGGGGGGGGGATATGGACAGAACATATGATTTTAATGTGCTATGTTAAATTGAGAAATGTAAAAGCGCGTAAAATTGTGGTGGGAAAAAAGGGTTTTAATACAGTTTTTAAAATTAAAACCGTACATTTTGAAAAGAAATGTAATTAATATAATTATGGCAACAAAAATAAATATAAAAATATTTCTATAAATAGAATTTTGAGTCAAAAAATGGAAATTGATATGAACATTTTACATTCTTAATGTCATTCTGATAAAGTGCTTTTTTGCGTAATTTTAAATAAAAATTTACTTATATTTTCCACATCTGTTTATCGGCAAACAACGTGTTTTGCACTTTTTGACAAAAAACCATTTCCAATTGAAATTCTAAAATCTTTTTGAAAAATAGAATTAATTAAAATATATATTAATTATTTGTCATTCGACAAAGAATTATTATTTTAGAATAAAGTGGCATGGACAGAGAGACCAACAAATGTTTAAATGGAATTTTTACCATTTAATAATTAATGTTGTTTGATGTTCGTTTCACGTTTATCAGTCAGTTATTATTTTATTTTTTCTTTTAATTTTTTTTTTATTTCACTCATAAATTACTGATGGACATTTTTGCCTGAACAGACGAAGAAAATTCCTTAAAAATTACGAAGTTAATTTAAGGCTTGCGCATCTTAATAGCTTAAAACAAATGGATTAAAACTAAATTAAAAGTATTAAATTGAAAAGATAAATAAATAAATAAATGAGCGGTCTGTCAAACAAATATTTACAACAAAAAAAGACAAACATTCAATTGGCTCTAAGTAATTATGTGGTCACGAGTAATGTATGTGCACATATGATACATATGGGATTGAAGGCGCCAGAAAGAAAGGGAGAGAGCGCATTTTATTGCCAAAAATTGTGGGGGTTTTTTTGACAAAAATTAAGAAAAATAAAATTTATAAAGACAAATGGATGAACTCTTTGATACTAAAATTTCGTTTTTAAAAGACTTTTGTTACGAAAATAAGGTTGTGTAAAAAACAGAAATGTAAAAATGCAATGAGAAAGTGGCATTTTCTCTAAAACTCAGAAATCCAAAAATTGGAAAAATTTTAAAATAGATAAACTTAATTTAGGTGGATAAAAATAGAATTTTAATAGTCCAATAGAGTAGCAGAAGGGAGCGAAAAATTCCGGGGCGTAGCGAAGAAGGAAAAAAGAAAATTAAAGAATTTGCTGGGAAATTTTTGAAAATTTGAATGGTTTTTTGAGAAAATGGGGTTGAGTTTGCAAAAACTGGAAAATTCTTTTTTAAGACAAAAATTTAAACAAAAATCTTGAGAATAGCTCCCTAGTCTTAACTAAGTCCGGTTTGGATAATATGGGGGGGGGGGCGAAGATAGCTTTTCTGACATGGCAAATGCACGACAGTAAACCAACAAAGTACCAAAAATAAATGTGCACACATTGTTTTAAAAAATAGAAAAACAAACACTCGCTTCGAAAAATTTTTGGTTACGAAAAATAATCTATAAATACTTTTAAACTTTGAAGCCTTAAAAAAGGGATTAGGAAAGTCTAAGAAAATTTAATCGGATTAATAAAACATCAGAAAATTTAGGCTCGCCAAAAATTTCTAAAATTAAATTTACGTCCACTTAATTTGAGATTTTTTACATAAATTCATACCTATTAGTCTATTTTTGGTACTGGCGTTTTTAAGCATATAAAAACATATGTCGGTGGTTTGATATTAGGATTATTCGAATAAATATTATTTGAAATATTCAAATAATATATATGAGGAGTTAGTATAATGAATATCTTCACAAATTGAATATTAGTAAACTTCGAATTAAAATACAGAAACATAATGAAAAACGGAATTTTCAAATTACTATAAAATTCGAATTTTACTGAATTAAAAAAAATTTTTATTCAAATTATACTACACACCTCTTCAATACTAAAAAAATTCGAATAACTAATATTCAAATAATACGCCGACACATACATATTTCGGAATTTTAGCACTTACCTAATTAGGTAAATATTAATAAATGAAGAAAATTCTTTTCATGCGAATGAGTGGGAGAAAAGAAAAACAATTTGTTTACCGAATATGAAAAAGAAACAAACGTGTTCTGATGTCGCACTTTATCTCTACCCCATTTTGGTTCTCTGCCTTCCCTATGTTCGTTTCTCTTCTCCTGTTGATTTATCCTTTTCTCTTCTCTAGGGTCACTCTTCTTCTTATCCATTCTCCTCTTTTTTTCTTTCTTTCTTCTCCCAATATCGCTTCTCTGCCCTTTCAAAGTCTCCGCTTCTCTTTTTTCTTTTCTCTTATTCAACACTCTCTATCTCCGTCTATCTGTCTGTTTTATTTCTCTATCATTGTGTTTTCCCTCTTTTTGCATTTCTCTGTCATATACGAACATATGTATATATTTATAACCGGGCGTACGTGCTGGCGACCCCATTTAATGGGATGGGTGGGCATTGGTGTGACTGCTGTTTTTCTTGTTGCTGCACTGCTGCTGGTCCCATCAACCCATCCGCCATTATTTCCAAATTTCCCCCCAATTCCTACGAAAACTCACAAAAAATTGTAAAAAATAAAAGAATTAATATTAAAATTTTTATTTTTTGTTGTTTAAGTAATACCTAGTCGGATCCCCTCACACATTTTTTGAAAAAAATAAATTGTTTTCGAAAGGCTTGGAAAGTTCTTTTGCCTCAAAATCGATCAAAATGCATGGTTCAATCGATTATTAACGGTGAAAATGCCAACCAGGCCTACAACGGTCAAAATGCCAACCAGAAGCTAAATGACCCCCAGGGGTTCAAACACCCCTCCGTGACCGTCTAATTTTTTGTATTTTTCTTAGTCAATAACATTCTGTAAATTGCTTCATACCCAATCAAATCAAACAGAAAACAGCTCTTGATGAGTACATCTATCCAGTTTGTTATCGCTGAACAAAAAATTATGGGCCCATAAACCAAACGAAGAATTATTTTATTTAATTATCCTCTAACGTTTCGAATCGCTTAGCTTTGGCTTTAAAAGATTCTTACATGAAAACTGGGCTTTTTAATAGTAGGTTGATTTGATGAGTTTAAAAAAAGTTATAACTGTCGTTATTGCAAATTTCATATTTTCTGCATTTCCCTCACATTTTGTGATTTTACATATTTAAGAATTAATTCATTAAAAATATGACAAATCGATGCGCAGACAATGTGGTATTTGTGCAATGCATTTTGCCTCATCGGGAATATCTGTTTTCAAAAGTCTGTAAACAAAAAACAAAAACGAATATTAAATTAAATCTAAAATATAGCAAATTTAAAATTAAATCTGGGAAAATATGTTTTCTTTTCAAAGGTAAAGAATAGTTTTGATTTGCTAGTTACGAACAGAAATTAAAAAATACGCCGGGTTTTTAGACGTTTATTACTAAAGACCGGATTTATATAGACTAAAAATAGCAAAAATGGACTAAAAATGCCAAAACTTGGCCAAAAACCCCAAAATTTTAATTCAAACAATTTTTGAACTAAAAATATTTTTCCAAAATTTGACCAAAAGGGTCCTTCCATCCATCCATTACAGTATTTTTATTATTTTTTCAATTATGAGATGTTTTTAAAGATTGACATTTTTTGCTTGATATTTACACACCTTTATATTTAAAATTCGTGTCTTACGCAACAACAAAAAAAGAGTTCAAATTTGTTAAAATAATTTAGGAATTTTCAGTTTTCTCCCAAAATTACGCATGAGGGGAAGAAGCGTCGCTGGTTGTACATTCGGGACCAACTGGTGGCCAGCGGGATGGCACATTTTGTGGGCAAAGATGACTCGTACATGCGACAAAAGTGGGCGGACATGAAGCGACGAACGATTGAAAAGTTGAGCCGAATGGGCCAAAATTCACGAGCAAATTTAAGCGAAGTTTGTCATGGGACAATTGGAACCTTGGCACAGTGACAATTAGTCGACAGAAATTGGGACAGTAGACCACTCGAAAATGGACGGCCATCGATTCGTTCCCTTTGTAGTGACTCGTTCTCTTTGTATCGACTCGTTCCCCCAACAAACAAATTTATAAGGGGGACGAGTCGATACAAAGAGAACAAGTCGTAGTTTTTTCTAGAAAAACNAANAGGGTCCNNCNNANNNNTTTTNNNNANNNGAANNGNNTNNTNNGGG